>JAGDQP010005971.1:22723-75049 GCA_022664845.1 Lepisma saccharinum
CCCCCCCCCCCCCCCCCCCCAAATTTTCCAATCAGAAAAAAAAAATCTTCAAACATTCCAGATTTCAGGTATTCAGAATGCATGAGAGCACTGTATATTTATTTTTATTTAATTTCTATTTATGGACGAGGCGAACTACTCTGACCTAAGCTTGTCGGCCAGCGCTCTACGGGGAGAGGGGAAGCTCGTGACCAGGTCTTTCTCGGTGTTCGCCTGAAGGAAACCTTGAAAAGCGAGTCAGACGGCCGGCAGCAGGACTCGAACTTGCATGCCTTCCAAGTGCAAATCCGGATATTGCGATTGTAACTACTAGACTACAGGGCTGGATGATATGCCTACTGTAACAGAGGGAAATTTTTAGCAAATACGGCATACCTGACCAGGACATGAACCTGCACTGCCTGCATAGTGCCGTATTGAGCAATTAGATACGATTATATATGAACTAAGCAGAGCATTATCAAACGAAAACAAATTGAATCTAAGGCAAGTTTAAATTTTAATACATAATTCTTAGAAACAATAAGATAATTACAAACTTGTTCAGATTTAAGGATTAAAGATTATTATACCTACATCCTAACTGGCGCGCCGAAACGGAGGCGCAATCAAAAACGATCGTAAATCGAAGACCAACGTCATCGATGCGGATCGTGAAAATTACTTTAATGCAAGTGGATGCTAATCGGACATAAGTGCGAAGAAAAAAAAAAAGTGCGAAAAAAAAATGAAACTAACGGAAGAACTACGCTACACTCATTCCAACACTTAAATTACCTTTATTTGAACAGCTTTCACTGAATTTCCATTTGTATTGCCGAAGTTTGGCGAAACTGTTATTTTTCCAGCAGACTTCAAATCCTCCGCTGTCGCAGGAACAAGCATCTGCATGAAAAGACACAAAAATAAACTGTAAAATACAAAAGAAAAATAACAATCGACAACGAATTCACGTTGGATCTTTGAAAAAGTTTATATTCGCTAGGACATACTACAATTCATTTCTCTATTTGACATATCTCCACATCCCCTTACAAACTAAGACCGTATGTCATCCAAACGTTACACAAGCAGATGAAAACTTAATTTCGTAATTTGCATTTACGCAGCACAAGTCATGTTATATTACATATTATGATTATAAAACGACGTGTATAAAACATTGGTCAACACACCTACTATGTATATGATTTGAAAAACTTTCTGACACACTGGCGTGAACCATTTTCAAAGCATGAAATATACAAACAAACATTTTCTAGTTAAGAATGTTGATGTATGAATTATATGCTATCTGCCTTAAGGACAATATTTATCAACACCGTACTAGAATTTGCTGCATGACATACGGAAAGGATACAAACAATCAAAAAAGAGTATCAAGGAAAAAATTCAAATGAACCGAGATAAAATTATTAGAAGCGCATGCGGAATGGAAGCCTATGTTAGAAAAGTTCTGAGACTTTCTGTATTAATGTTTGTGGCATAGTTGTTACGGTTAGTTTTATTAGAAGACATGTCTTCCACACCCGCAGGTTCTTGAAGGTAGTTCCGTGGAATTCCGGAGTATGGCAGGATAGTACATATTAACACGTTCTGTGATTTAATAGCAGATCATTATCTGCGTGTTGACAATAGACGCGGAACTGTTCTGTGTTAAACTAGGAAAGACCGCTACTGAAACCATCAATCTTTTACAACAGGCCTGTCGAAAATAGGCTCTATCGGGAACCCGTTTTTGAAAGCCACGGTAAGTTTGTTCAGGGCACAAGAGTTATCAGTGGATAACGATCCAAGATCAAGGGAGTCTTCAACCTTAAGTACTGTAACGATAAAAAAAAATATGGATCGTATCAGAGACAAAATATGATAACATCAATGTGACTGTACATATGTCTTATAAACTCAACATCAAAACTAACTAGTTTCTTTACACTTTCACAACGCATTTTCGTCCCTTTAGAAACTATTGGATTTCCATTGCACATTATTTTATTTACAAAATCCCGACGATCGTTTCCCTAGTGTTTCGGCTAATTTCGTCAGGGGTTTTCTTTGATGTTAATCGCCAATTATATCGCTTTATTAACCAATCAAATTACTTGTTACCTTAAATTTTACCATTATTATTTGCATGGTCTTCATTTAAAATATCGCATTCAATTGCAGCCAATCCTACAACTGTATTTGTTATGATTAGCTGATTGTGTCAACCTCACAATGGAGATTTCAAGATTTCACCAGCTTCAACGAAAGTCAGGTGACAACTGTCGAGAACAAAAATCCTGTTCAGTGGATTCTCGACTTAAGAGATACTGTGAGCCATGAATTTGTGCTAGAAGAGCAAACAATTTTACATCGATATGCTGGAGGCAATTAGACGTTGTTGTCCTGACTTGGCATCTGCTGTGATTCATCTTGCATTAGAATGTCAGGCCACACACTGCTCTTGCGGTGCAAGATTTGTTGAGTACCAAAGAGCACACTCTCACATCCTTCGTACTCTCCTCATCTATCACCTTGCGATTTCTTCCTCTTTACTAGACTGAAGAAAACACCTGAAGACCATAATAGAATAAGCTTTAGAGGCTGCTTTCAACATTTCTCAAGACGCTGGCAGTAGTGTGTCGACAACACAGGTAAATCGAAGCTGACATGGACCATTAATTGGTAAGTTCGATATTTTCTAGAGCGACACTAACTCTTCTAGCATTACGTAACATTCAAATTCATTCAGAATCTAGGAAAACGGTAGGTATGATTTCTATCAGTTACACTCAGAACATAAAGGTGTGGGTACCGTCAAAAGAACAGACACAGAAGACTGAAAGAACAAGTGAACTGTTTGTGGAGGTTGAAGGGTCAATACCGAGAGGAAGTCATAGAAAAAGTGATGCAGTCAAAAATCTGGGGCTAACCAGTTTACTGACTCAAGATTACAGTCACTGAAAATGAAAAGTAACAACAGTCTGTCACATAACTCTCAATACACGGACCGAAAGTCCAAGAGTAGGCTGTTCACTTAAACCAGAAGATTTTTTATATTTGTGTAATACATATAAAACAATGTAGTTATTTTGATGCTATTGTACACATGAGGATCATTACTCCAAAGGAAGACAATATAACCAAAGCTCACAAAATGAAGTTTCGCTCAGAATATTAAAAAGTATAAAAGCACTATTGTTGTCGTAACATTACCCCTTCCTTAGCCTCCTCCTGCTTAGTTTTCACCAAAAGTGTCTCTCAGTTACGTTGTTTTTTTTGTTTTTTTCTAGAATATTAGGACACTTGAGAAAGAATACATGGCGAAAACTATTAAGTGCATTGCCTTTCAAAGAAGGATCAATGTGTATGTACTTTCAAATAGCATTATTTTGAGCTGGATTCTGAATGAACTGCCTTTCTCCTAGCATATCTGTGCAGAAGTACTTATTCCTACAGCTTAAACAGATTTAAAAGTATTGCGTCCAAGTTATAACAATCGTCAAAAAAACAATAGCACAACTATGCTTCATACACATTGTAAATACTTACCTGCTTGTTGTTCGGTGCTGCCATTACTTTTACTAATACTGGAATACCTCTCGCTGGTTTCAAAAGAGCGAAAGGAGTCTGACCCGACTGCCTCGCGCTTTGCATCGCTTTTGTTTCAATAGGATCTATCATAACACCAGCGCACGGATTCTGGAATATGAATGGAGTATTTTTAATAAAAACATTACACTGCAACGAACTACACTGAATTACACTGCAAATAATTTTAATTATACATCATTTCATATTCAGTGTGAAAATATGAACTCGGTAAGTATATTTCAGTTTATGATTAATCACCCTATCATTAAGCAAAGTGACTGCACGTAACAGCCAACAACAATGCAAAAACCCCACCCTCCTCTCTCTCTCTCTCTCAGCTTAAGAATTCTTGTCATGGTAAAATATTCCAAAATTTTGTATGTAGTATCACTTTAAAAAAAAAAAAAAGAACAAACCTGATACAGTAAAAGCCCCACGAATCCGAACTAATTGGGGATAAGGCCTGTTCGGATTCCGGAAAATTTGGATTATCCGACAAAATGTTTAAAATACGCAGTTCATCCTTTAGCGCAAATAGGATAAATAGGACGTGACGGGGCATCAGCCACGACTGTCGACGAAGGGGTGAGACGGAGACGCGAGGGTTAGTGACCTTGAGTGTGAGTCGAGTAGAGGGCACAGACCAACAATAGCCGATCAGGTGAGCCTTATCGTTACTACTGTTAGACGTTCTGTTTGCTTTAAATCTGTATTTATTTTTGCTTAAACAAAAACTTAAAAATTCATTATCAATTTCCGTTCGGAAGTGTTCGGATTATTCGAAATTTTGAACTCCCGAGGTTATATTGTATATCAATTGGATATATTTATGTTACACATGAGAGCAATCTTTACTCATACTAACATCAGTGTCTATACTTTAGTTTTACTTATAAAATTTATACCTGAAGTCAAATCCAGGAGGAAATCGAAGTCATATATTTTCTTAGATACATCTTTAACAAGATCAATGTATTTCTCACGTGACATTTCATTGAACCAATTGACAATCAAGTACAATAATAAATTCGCACTGACTATTTACATTTTTATATCAATGAATAACAAAACAAGACAAGAATATAGGTAAGTATTCGCAACGAACTTCAATGAATATAACAACGATCATTTTAAAACGAACAGTATTCAAGTAAGATCTCTTCTTGCCTAAGTGAAGCTTCTTACTTAAACATCTTGTGTTAGCATCTATTGATAACGATCTGTGATCTTCAACCGCGTTGATCCTTACATCTGATGAAATACTCTTCAATTTATTTCGACCGAAGTATTCATAGTTCATAATCACAACTCTCCAGTGGCGTAGGTAAGGGGAGGATATGGGGGATATATACCCCCCCCCTTGACTTCACCTTTATGAACTTGGAAGGAGAGTAGTTCCACAAGAAAAATATTAAGTTATGTTTGGATACATATAATTTAAGTACGCTATTTTATAATTTAAAGACTAAATATTTAAACTCTTTGACAATCATATCGATAGCGTCGGTAAAAAACAAAGAACATTCATGTCCCAGGTAGAATTCGAACTCGCAATCTTGAAGACGCTGGCGTTGACCTAATGCCTCAGACTATACGACTATCTCAGTCGGCTATAAGTGGAGAAGAGTCGAACCATTAAAATCAATTACTGAAATTTGCGTTAATGTTTCAATTAAGGATTTTTTTTTCTGACTAAATGCAGCTGAATGATTGTCTACATTAGCGGATAAAACTCTAACATCACCTACATGGGAAAACTTTGTTAACTACGTCAGTGATGAGTATGTGATTTTTTAAAAAGCAGTTTATGCATGTGACTCAGTAACAATCTGGCAGATCTTCCCCTAACGTGAATTCATGATTTTAAAGAATTAGTCTAATGTGTGTACGAAGAAATTGTCCACGAACAATGTACAAGTTCAGATTGAATTTAATGCATCTCTAATTTCTTCCCCATTTTTATTTGAAATATCTTCCCGATTGAATTAGTATTTCCCTACGATTAACCGTTGTACAAATTGTTACAAAGAAACACCTTTATTTAGTAAAAGCTGTGAATAATGCCAAAGTTTAGAAGAGCTAAAGCAAATTGTCTGAAGGAAGACAAAGCAAGTAGCAGTATTTTTGAGTTTTGAAGAATATATGAAAATATTTACAAAAATTCAGAAAATTAGGTCTAATTAGAGTATAAGACATGTTCGTTCACGCATATACCCCGAATTTTTATTAGGGTTTTCACCGATTTGGGGAAGGTTCAAAGAGGAACTCGATATGAAATTAGATAACAAATATAGCGTCTTTTAAAATGACACCAACAAACTTCTGAACGTAAGTTCTCACATCAAAACAAGACGAAAGTTCTTCAAATATTTTTTTTCGAAATGTGTAGTTTCGAAGCTATAGGGTCCCGAAAGCATGGAAAAATTAACTTCAGAGCTTCATAAATCTAACGTCACAAAAAGTAGTAGAGCTGATGTGGCATGGTTCCGTCAAAGATTTCAAGTCCGTTATCTCAAAATGCGTATTTCAAAATTCCGCAATGGAGTCCCCAAAGAAATTAGGGGATTCCCAGAAATTCTCTGAAGTAAAGATGGGTCGAAATTGGCATGAATGGGACGGTATTTACCAGGAAACAATAATTTATTTGCACCAAGTCGATGTCTCAAGTAGATTCCATATACCGAACGATTAAAAAAAAAAAACGTGGTTGCATAATAAGCAGGAGTAATAATTTCATGGAATATTTTATTTATTTGTTATCAAAGAGATTTAGTATTGTTGCCCGATAGGATAATGGGGATGACGTATGTCATCTTTACTCACACGGGAACTCTTTTAATTCATGCTTATTTCGATCTACCTCTACTTCAGAAATATTGTGGGATCCTTCTATTTCCTTTGAAGAATCTCTTGCGCGCTTATTGCGGAATTTTGAAATATACATTTTCAAATAGAGTAAGTTTAAAGTCTTTGAGGGTACAACACCGCATCAGGTCTACTGTTCGTGATGTTAGGAACTTTCGTTTTGTATTATTACGAATCACCTCCAGAAGTTTGTCGATGTAATTTTGAAACACGCTGTATATAATTACGCCTAAAATTATATTGTTTACAAATAAATCGGAATTTGGGAGAGGTTCGCAGCCTCTAAACTCTATGCTTGGGTACGTCACTGAGCTTATGAAAGAATAGTATAGGAACTAATAAAAGTGTAATGGAATCACATCAGATTTCAAAACTTTTTAAAACTGCTTCAGATTTTGTACAACTTGCACCCACATCTACGCCAAAGATTATATTTTATACTCTGAAACGAATAAATATATCTTTGAAGAATTCAAACCTTCAAATGTGACTGGATGGACTGGTAGTTTTACAAGAGAAAACTGTCATCAAAGTGAGCGTATACGCATTAGTAAATGTAGGTCGAGAAACTCTTCTTTCATGACAAAATCCACCCTGATGTTTCAAATATGGCTTGGAATTATGATTGAACTAAGCAAACTACACGAATATAATATATTCATGCATTTAATACTTTTCCGAACAATAATTGTGATGTTCTAAAATTATAGAAACAAGCCGCGAAATAAATTATATACTATTTTTTTGCTGTGTTGGGTTGCATAACTACCAAGGATACGATTTTCTGGATATCCCCCTCCCTTGAGAAATTCTTATCTACGATACCGCAACTCTTAATAATCTCTTACCAAATTTTAAATACTAGCTACCAAGAATCACTATAGTGCATAATATGAAACAAAAACGCAAATAAATTAAAGTAACTTGCATATAAACTACCTTATAACACGAACACTTTGAGGTCTTGGGGTGGCTAAGAGGTTAGCGCGCTTGATTTCTGTGCGCGTGGTCATGGGTTCAATTCCCGTCGGGTTCTCTTGAACGGAGTGATTAGAAGCCCACTTGACCAAAAATTATAAGTGCCGTCCTTAAAACTCCAGCTTGATTACGACGTTAATAACAATTCAATCAACCAACATACATTTTGAACTATCATTATTGCGACCAAATAAGAGTACATAATGTACGTCGCAATCTTTCCTTGAACTTTACCCGTCACACACGTTGTGTGTTTATCCCTAAATTCGAAATTATAGGAACTTTAACTAATTCTATGCCTTACGGAACTTTCAAGTTCATCGCCGCAGCAACAAACGCGCCATTCGATTCTACTCTAGGCAAGATCAAGCGAGTTTTCAGCATCAACGTCTTAAAAGTCCCTTCCAATATTGTAATCCCAACGACATCTTGGTCTTCCCAATGGTCTCTTTCCTTCCGGCTTCCCAACCACGATAATCTTCGTATTTCTTCCATCCGAGCTAAGAACTTTACGACTTAATATTACGTTGTTAAAAAAACGGCGACAAAATCGTCACAAATATAGTTTCAAATTGAGAATTACGTGTTTAGTGCAGTGACTCTCAATAGCCTCTTTACCTGGCTTTTGTCAAAGAAATTTGCTTTTAAAGCTCACAAATTTTCCTCATGATGTGGTGCTCAACACTGAAAATTTATTAGTCCCCACTGGGAATCGATGTTGGATTCACTCAAAGCAAAAATATTCACCATTTGACTCTGTTTACAAGTCTGCTGTTATTTATAGTTGATCTTGTAGGTTTTTTTTTTTTAAAAAAAAAAAGAAAGAAATATCTAGTAACTTAGTTTTACTACGGAAATTACCAATAAAGAGTAGAAAAAATCCCTTTATCAAGCTGTATATGTTAATTAATCCTTGTTACAATTATAAAATAACCTACCTTTTCTTGATATACTGAGTCTTCAGCTCCAATAACTTTGGTAATTTTCAGTCGATGAACTGGAGCGTAAGGAATGTGGCCTCGCTTGAGTTCCCTAATATCTGCAAGTGTTCGATCTCCATTTGGAAGATGTATAATTCGTAAATTTTTCCTACAAAGGAAAAATAAGATGATGTAGCGGTCGAAACTGCAGTGAACACAGACTAGTTATTTTTATTGAAATACACGTTGAAATGAAAACTTAAAAGAGCACACAGAAAAGAATATTCAAAATAGCTTTCTTTGTAAAAACTTGCAACAATTATGAAGCCATAACGGAAATTAACTGTTTGTATAACACCTATTAAATAGTATAAGATAGCTTTCTTTGTAAAAACTTGCAACAATTATGAAGCCATAACGGAAATTAACTGTTTGTATAACACCTATTAAATAATTCAGCGGCACGTCGAAAAAACAAACAAAAATTTGAATCGAAGCTTTTATCCTATCGTACTGTTGTTCTTTTGGTAAGATATTCTGCGACATAGACCGAGCCACAGTAGTTAACATCAATAACAAGCATATATACAGATGCTTATCAGAATAATGGAAACACCTGTAGTTCGCAACACGTCAGATGTATGGGCTGGCAGTGGTGTCGTTGCGACCTCAGCGCCGGACTGCTGGTGGTGGTGTGTTAGGTCGGTCTCCATACTACGTCAGGCGTCGTGGAACAGGAGTGTGCAGTGGCTGCAGCAGACGGAGGTAGTGTAAAATGGGAGACCTCTCAGAGTTTCAAAGAGGGCAAATTGTTGGTGCGCGGTTATGTGGAGTGAGTGTGACGGCAGTGGCTAGTGTGTTAGGTGTGTCGCCAGGGACAGTGTCGAAGGTGATGACGGCCTACACAACACACGGGAAAACCACATCGGGGAAGCGGAACAGTGGGCGGAAGAAAAGCATCAGTGACAGGGCACGCCGGGTATTAAAGCGCATTGTCACGCGGAACCGTCGTGCCACTGCGGCGCAAGTGACGGAGGAACTCAATCAGCACCTCCCCCAACCTGTTTCGACAATCACAGTCCGCCGCGAATTACATGACATGAACTTACGGGGTCGTGTTGCACGGGCCAAACCTCTCATCAGGGACCAGAACGCTTTAGCACGCCGCAAATGGTGCCGCGACCATGCAACTTCGACCATTGACGACTGGAAACGTGTGGTATGGTCGGATGAGTCACCATTCACCCTATTCCAAACCACGGGCCGTGTTTATGTGTGGAGAACGCCCAAAGAAGCGTATGATCTGCAGTGTCTCCGCCCAACTGTGAAACATGGCGGCGGCACGGTGATGCTGTGGGCCGCAATATCATGGTTTTCATTGGGTCCTGTGGTCACACTTCGCGGACGCATCACTGCCAACGATTATGTCGCAATTTTAGGAGACCACTTGCATCCTATGGTCCGGATGTTGTTCCCGGACAATGACGCCATATTCCAGGATGATAATGCACCCATTCACACAGCTGGAGTTGTTGCAGCGTGGTTTGAGGAACATCGGGATGAAGTTCAACACCTCCCCTGGCCCGCCCAATCCCCAGATCTCAACATAATTGAACATCTGTGGTCCATCTTGGAAACACGACTCCGGCGACGATTTCCACCTCCATCCTCTCTCACAGAACTGGCCGATGCCCTGCACGAGGAATGGTGTAATATTCCACTTGCTACCATTCACGACCTCTATGCCTCCATCCCACGTCGCATCAAGGCTGTTCTGAAGGCAAAAGGTAGCCCGACACCATATTAATCTGGTAAGTTACACTTTCGTTCAGGTGTTTCCATTATTCTGATAAGCATCTGTAAGTTTATACTAGGAACTTAGGGTGGGCACCATGACAGAGTTTTCCAGAACTATATTTAACTTTCCCCATACATATGCCAAGTACATCCCTAAACATATAATTGGGAAATGATTAACCAAAGTTAGTAATTATAACTATACAAACAACTTATGTAAAAAAAGAACCTTTTAGTAACCTCCCCACTCCCATCACGACCACCCATAGTCCTTTTTGTATAGCTAAAAAGAAAGATTTACTTTACATTTCCAACACAAAAAGAATTAAATCCAGACACACACAACGTTTGTATCAGACAAAAACAGTACAGTTTGGCTTATTTATAAGAAAATAAATCACGACTAACAATACAAATTCTTTCTAATAGAATAAATTTCTGTAATCCAAAGCAGCTAAAATAATACTGATGACTATACAGTATACTGAGAGTAATGCAGAGCATATTTTTATTAGCATTTACAGCAGATTTACTCCCTTTTGCAATTGAACAAGCTTCTCGTCCAAATGCTACGATTCTTCGCTTTGTTTCTATAAGCGCCTTTTCGAAAAAATAAGAAGTTTCAATCTATTTTCTCCTCTGCTAGTTCTACTAACTTATTTCCTTCTCTTTCTAAAGCAATACTGCATCATGTATCTTTTTTACATATTATTTTTATTATTATTTCGATAACCCTGTCACGTAGTTCTTAAAGGAAAGATATTTTACGAATAAGACGCCGCATCAAAAATAAATAAAATAACTAGAACTAATACAGAATATCCAGAACCAATACAGAAATTTCAAATTTTCCCGGGACTGAAAACTCGATTAAAAAATCCATAAGTCTTAAACTGGGGAAAGCTCACCAAATGAAAAGGACCTGCCAGTTTTAGTCACCAGATTCAAAATGTTAGATCAATCGAGGACTCTAAATCCAAATTTGAAATGAATTCCTCTTTAGCTGCTTTAGTTAATGCGTTAGACAGAAGACGAACAAAAATTTTGGGAGTCCTCTGCCAGTATCTCATTCCTCCCATAGACTTGGAATAAAGTGATTCGTGTGGCCGATTATTACATTTCTGCACAGTGATGTTCAATTCATGACACGCGTGATACACCTGTTGTAATGTACATTTCCGTTTTCACCGTCCTAATATATTTTACAACTTGTTTATGTACATCAGATGAAATAATATATATATATATATATATATATTTAATATCAGCGCAACGGTTTTCCGCTACGTAGAAACATAGCATGAAATACTGAGAAGTCAATCTCCTACGTCATACAACGAAATCATCTGCTGATTGGTTTGACGTAATCAATTCGTACTATTTCCGTAGCGATATGCTTCTCCCTATGTTACGTTCCTTATTCAGAAGTTTGAAGACGAAAAAACAAGAAAGAGAAAGAACATTCATATCATCTCTTAACGAAATAATTAATGTACAAATCTGCAGAACACACTTCAATAAGTTAAAACACCACAACATGTTTTTAATAACAGAAATTGCTCGAAGCAATGACAGGGGTCAGTCTTAACCTGCAGTGCTTGTCTTATCGCTAGTTTGTGAATTTTGAGGTCTTGACAGTGTGGCGCAATTAATTAGCGCACACGCAACTTTTAATTTTTTATACTTTCTCCTAAGGCTGTTCGAATCTATCAAAGGCCGTGTTTTATTTTACTTCACGAAACTCAAAGTAACTTCAATTTACAGTATTTTTTCTTACATGCTTTTATTATTAATTTTTACAATGACATATTAAAACCATTCAATATATTCACGGGCTACAAGTAGTACGTTAAATTGTTAACAGATGGCAGTAACGAGCACTATTAATTCATATGCTTTTAAGTTCTTGAAAAATGCTTCACTAGCATTCATTAAAAAAAAAAGTATACGACTGTCGGATGTAAAAGCCCACATTTTTTACAGAAAAAAATAGGTAATTCTTGTATTTAATTACCTCTTTAAATTACAAGAGTTCTAAAGAGCATTATTAGGAGATATCTTATGATTTAATCATGAAAAAAGAGCTGCTATAAATTAGCGTTGAAGCTACCAAAATATATCTTAACGTATTAATAGTAAAAATCAATTTTAGATGAATAAAACGAACTAAATGACGTGTTAAGGCATACAGAAACGCTATTTACCACTTATACTATTTCTTTCGATCCATTTTTGCCATCTCTTGTTAACAATACTAACAAATCAAATACCATCTGTATGTTAATGACAAACAGTCGGCAGACTGATTACGTCATAGCATGGTGGCGCCTGACTTAGCGCAAGACTGAGACTATTTCGAAGCAAGGATTTATTACTCTTGATAAATGCATCACAGAAAGAAAAGAAAATGTTTTCCGTAGTCTACTTTAACAGAAGAGTTTTGTATTGGAATAAAAAAATACTACCGGAAATGTCCATTACTTTCACCGAACCTTACTATGACTGCAAGGTGTACAGCGACAGGTAAGAAAAAAAAATTCTGACTTTCCCGGTTTTTCACACTAAAATAATATTTTTCCAGATTTTCGTCGACAAGTTTATTTAAGGGAGAAAATTCGGATTAATTTACCTTCCACACGCAATAGTAGGGGCAACGTATGAAACAGCTTTAGTCAGGCTAAATGTAACCTACGCAGAAGCTTGAACCCAAATTCCTCCAAGCATGTGCACAACAACCTTCTCTGCTTCGCGTCAAGGGAAGAAACATCCAAAAATTGGGCAAAATACCAGAGAAATCCTACAATTCCCCGATTTTTCTCAAATTTAAATCAAATTCCATGACCATTCCTGGTTTTCCAGCCAGCCGGACACCCTGGCTTAATAATCGTCAAAAAAAAAAAAAAAAGAATGTATTATAAAAGATATATACTTGAAAATTAATTGTAGTCATCTTCTTCACCGAAAACAGTCACTTCTGCGAAAGCATTTTCCACCCTTTACCTTAAGACTTCTTCAGTTCAACAACAATTTATGTAAAAAAAAATTTTTTAACGTATATGCGTACTTTGAAAGTGTAAATAAAATCAGAACACATTCCAAGTGTGTTAAAAGGAGGAGAAAAAAATGTAAAGTGTTCATTACATCACCTTGTTTGAGATTTAAATATTCATCTAATTCAACTATTTATCTAATTCTAATTTATCTACTTATCGATTCATCATCCAATTCGCAAAAGTTAACGTTACTCGTACGGTAGATGTAATTTCCCAATGCACGTTTGTATCAACATTATTCACGATAACTATCAGAAATACTTTTACTTACTCATCTCTTCTTCTTTGTTTCCTAGAAACAATATCTTTGAAGGTTTCGGGATCCAATTCCTGCCGCCGTTCTCCAGCTCGGTACTTGATACCATGTTTGTACTCTTCATGTGACCTGAGAGCAAATTTCTTCGGAAAGTCTTTATTACAGATATTGCAAGTATACCGTGATTTGTCTGAATGTGCGTGAACCTGAAGAAAAAGAATACCAAAAATGTTAAGTATTTTAATGGCGTCTCTATTACTTACATACAAATCTACACTAAACTTAAGTGACTGAAGACACGAAAGAAGTATCGATCCGTGTGCGCAGAGGGAAAGAAGATTATATAACCACATAGAGCCATACAAAGAAGCAGTCTGTATTCATAACTAGGTGCGCATTTCTTTCTCGCTCCAAAGAAGTTTTTTATCTTGTCCCTAGATGTCTCTGAGCTCAATAGTTCCATTTTCTCAAACATCCTGATAAATTCCAAGCTTATGATTGGTTCATACTGCTATATTTAAGCTAAGAGCTAATGTTTAACCAATCACAGAACTTCAGTTTACCAGGATCTCCAGCTATTGAGTTCAGAGGCATCCAGCGGCGAGATAAGAAAGTTCCTCCAAGCAAGAAAGAAATTCGTAGCTCTTTATGAATACAGACTACTCTCTGTGGTTTAACAGCCAACTGCACGGTTTGTCTCATCATAGTTTCCTTCCCTTGTTTGTCAACAGCCCGACCTAGCCAAGCGACCAGTATTGCCAAGAATATACATTTCCCAAAACATCTCCGCATTTTTTAAAACTGATTTCCTGATCTAATAATTTCTTCTAACTGGAAATTCTCCTGTTTTCTGTATCATACGCAAATTCTCCATACCTTTTTCTATTATAATATACTTCTAAATATATTCTAGAAGAAAAATTTAATTGCTTATATTCGTCACAATATGAGATTGCATAGCAACCATTGTTTAGAAGTAGATGTCCTCATTATATTAGTGGAAGTTTGTACATGGAACAGCTGCGAACTAAACATTATTTCTTCTAATACTCGAAACTAGCCAAAACTACAAGTCACCTGAGCATTTTCAACACCTAGACTTTGCTAGTTACTTATTCCACATGCGAAACAAGTCCCTCTGTAAAAAGAAACGCTACTTCCAATTCCCTTAATAAGTCGATTTTTTTAAAAGTAACTATTACGCAGTAACAAAATTCTTTGTGATTACGACGAAATTTCAAGTTGAAAGTAGTAGCAAGAAATTTCAAACGTAAACTACCTAAAGCTACCACAGGTGACTAAAAAAATGTTTCTTTATTATTATTATTATAATAATAATAATAATAATAATAATAATAATAATAATAATAATAATAATAATAAAAATCATCATCATCATCATCATCATCATCATCATCATCATCATCATCATTATTATTATTATTATTATTATTATTATTATTATTATTATTATTGTTATTATTATTATTATTATTTAAAAAGCATGGATTTTTTAAAAATTGTATTCATTTGTCCATATTTCAAAAAGCACTGTACAAAGTTACAACTCGGGATCTCAATGGAATCACTGTTTTCAAAATTATGTTGTGCATGCATGAAAACTTTTTCTGGCTCTGGTGATAGTAAATTTGTGTTATACTAGTCAGGACGACACGAATAAAATGGGCTTCAACGTTTAACATGAGTTAGTTTAGTGATTTACAGGTGAAGGAATGACAAAAGAATGCATGTTAAAACATGTTGGAGCATATTTGCATGTGTATGTGTACGCGCGCATAATCACGACTATTGTGTGTTCCTTTTAGAGAAGGGATTCGGTATAGTAAATGATTACAGAACTAACGTCACTCGACCACACTGCCATCTGTTAGCCTTGTGTTCAACTACTCGATGAAGGATCAGAAACCTTTCAAAAGTGTTGGCGCTTTAGCGCAGACAGCAGTGCGTCGGATCGCTGGCCAGGAGGTCGGACTTGATTCCCGCCCAGGCCACTCCTTTTATCTTCTTTTTTTTTTTTTTGTGTGTGTGTGTGTGTGTGTGTGTATTATTAACAACATTTAGCATACACAACGTTCTCTTGTGAAACAAATGCAATAACATCTATTCTTTTACTATTGCGGAAGATTCTTTAACCAGTCTCCGACTGTAATGGAGTGCCTGAGTCTGATAACCGCAATGAGGATCTGCCCGAGTATCGAGGCCTCAGGAACATTCTATATACCCAGAGAATTGGTCATGAAGTGATGATTTATTGGACAGCATACTCAACCAGCAACTGGGAGATCTGGGTTCGAGTTACGGTCATGATGGTTGTCAATTTTTCTGTGTTCATTTCTCCAATTTATGTTACCGTAAACAGTACATCCGTAGTTAAGAATGGCAGTTTCCAACTGTCAACAAACAAACACAAACACATACACAACACAAAATGAACTTGTACGACTCTTGATAATTCTACTAATTTCCTCTTATCTCGTGCTACCGATCAATGGAAAACCACTAGGGTATACAGTGTATCAGTATCAACGTTTTCGGCTGTTACGCTGTAACAGCAATTTCATTCATTCGCCTATGAATAACACTTCTTTGGGAAATGTCTAAACTAACTCATATTACACGCTGAAGCCCTTTTTATTCATGTTGACCTGACTAACATAACACCAATTTACCCTCAAACAGAGCGAGAAAAGCGTTTATGCAGGAACAACAAATTTTGAAAACAGTGATCCCATTCAGATTCCACGCTGAAACTTCGCACAGAGCTTTTTGAAATATGGACAAATCAATTTAAAAAAATAATTATATAATTTTTGTGATATCGATTTTCAAAATTTGAAACCGTAATTTGAAGTAAAAAAAAAGCGTTCATGCATGCACAATATATTTTTGAAAACAGTGATCCCATTGAGATCCCCAACTTGAAACTTTGTACAGAGCTTTTTCAAATATGGACAAATCAATACAATTATTTTGAAAAAAAAAATAACATTTTTGAGATATCGATTTTCAAAATTCTTAAATTTGTACCTTAATTTTAAAAATTTAAATGAGTATACCATGTGGCATATCATATAAAAGTGTATTCAATTCTGAAGAGAACGGTGCTTTTACTTTTACAATATATTAAGGTTTATACGTTTTCTGGTGCATCCCTCATAACTCAAAAAACGGGATGAAATGAAAAAAAAAACAAAAATATAGCATACTGAAAATAAAAACGTTAGCAAATAGTGCGGTAAATGTAACTGTACCACTTGATATGGAATGATCCTTTAATGGATTCCGAAATAGAATACTGAAATTAAAGAACACACACAAACACTAAGCTACCCGAAAACCCAACAACGTTCCGCAAATCATCCTCCATGATACAGTGTTTAACGTCGCGAACTTCGAATCGCCGATACACATACATAAGGGTCCGAACCTTGCTGTCGGCCATCTTAACTGAGCCTTTTTCTGGATTTCCCTCACTTTCACCAAGTGAATGTCGGGATGGTATCTCAACTAAGAACATACCCCTACAAGATCATAACCGCATAAACCTTGGTTCCAACGACATTCGGTTATAACGACACCATTTTTCAAGTCCCTTGAATGCCATTTTAACCAAGTTCTACTATAATTCTAGTTTAGAATTCAAAGAAAAATCGACAGAAGAAAGAGATGAGAATTGTGTATAATTTAAAGAAATAACACTGGTATGCGACCATTTTGCTTCGAGGAAGGTATACACATATACATGTGTGTTGAGTGAAGTTATAAACGAAAAGCACTCACGTTGTCGCCAGTCACCCACCATTTTAGAGAAATGAAATATTCTCGAAAAAGTCGCGATATTTGACAAAAATGGTTATATCCGAGCACTGGGACAAGAAGGAGTGGTCGGCAAGAACACAGTTAGTACCTGGTGAGAAGAATGTACTGCGTGATCCACTTGATGGCCCAGAGGAACTACTTCTGCCCCCACTTTACATAAATCTTGGTTTGATGAGCAATTTATTGTGACCCTACACACCTACAGTGCTGCTTTTCATAACCTGCAGATCACATTTCCGAACAGGAGGGAGGCAAAACTGCGAGATGGCATATCTGACGGTGTTCAAACAGCATTTCACTGCAACAATGAGTGGTCAGCAACGAGAAGCTTGACTCGCTTTCCAAAAATTAGCGGAAAATGTTCTGGGGAACCATATGGCTGTAAACTACGTTAAATTGTGAATGACATGGTGGACGCCTTTACAAGATTGGGTTGTAGAATGAGCGTTATAGTTCATTTCCTCCACAGCCATACATCTCACTTCTCCGACAATCTTGGCAAATTTAGCGAGGACCACGGTGAACGCTTTCGCTAAGACATTAGGACGATGGAATGCTTCCATGCTTGCTGACAACTTTTGGTGCTTAAAGGAAGATTCCACTACTGAGCATTGCAGAGCCTCAAAACGTCGCACAGTTTCGTGTGCTCAAGACTAGGCATGAGGATACTGAATAAAAACAATGGAACCATTGTTACTTTCCTGTATCACGTATGTATGACAATGTTATAATATGTACTGTATTACTTGTGTAGCAGGGAATATGTAAAGTGTACTTCTGCATTATAACAAAGATAGAGTCTGTATTTTGTCATGTGGAGACTATCTTGTAATTTGTTTGCTGCGCATATAGTAAAATTTCCACGTTTTGCATACAATTTTAGTTTTGATTTCACATAAAAACCTGACGTGATACAGAAAAACGGTTTTCAGATCTGTGATCAACATGTTCGAATTGGCAAAGGACAGATGGTTTCGTTTCCGAAGCAGAAAAGAAGTCCAAAAATACATAAAAAAGTTTACGTAAACACAGACGCAAATGTCCAAACAATTACAAAAGTAACAACTGTAATATCAGGTAATCACTTATCACATTCCATCTGCTGTTTTCTGTTTTTGTAACAAAAGCACCTAAACATACTAATATAACTACATTCCTTAATTAAAATACGCTAAGGAAAAATAATATTCGTAAGTAAAAAGCAGCTACTGTAATTACGTAAAACTAGCGCAAATTTAATTCTGTTCGAAAAAAACAGTATTCTATCGGAAGGTAGACTTGAAGATCCCTGGGCAAACTGAACAGATGGTGGTTCGCCCTTGCCTTCTACCGGTTGGCAATGATGTTATATTGGACAAGACCTATATTTTTAAGTACTTCCTGAACCATCTAGGTTTCCAGTTGTTCATAACATGTAAAAATTTCTTCGACGGTGTTAGAGCAAACTGTGTAGAAAATGTTAGTGGACTAACTGAGAATTGAACCTACGTCTCCCGGCTCCCCAGCAGTTCTTCTACGTCGACAACTATCTACGACACGGCCGGCTTCTGTGCCTATACGAACGCATTCCAAAAGCTTCCTTTAAGTCTTAGCTTTCACGGGACCTATATTCGATAACGTCAAAAAAATTATATGATCATTTTATATGTAAATTTATATAACAAGGACGTACCACTATTATTACCCCTCTAGGTATGTATCAAAGCTTAAGTTTTAAATACCCCAACCTCATATTTACCAGACTTCATTGTACTTCTTTCACTACCTTTCC
The DNA here is from genome assembly GCA_022664845.1 of Lepisma saccharinum. Taxonomy (NCBI): domain Eukaryota; kingdom Metazoa; phylum Arthropoda; class Insecta; order Zygentoma; family Lepismatidae; genus Lepisma; species Lepisma saccharinum. The sequence continues at coordinate 41,783 of JAGDQP010005971.1, forward strand.
TATTCGCTGCCCCTGCCTCGGTGATCTAGTGGTTACAATCGAGGACTCATAGCAACATTGGATAGTAATGCAGGTTCGAGTTCTGCTACCTGCATTCTGACCGAGGCTGTTCAGGTCTTTCCCCAGTTTCGGCAAGCAAAGGTGATATGGTACGTGCATGATTCTGGCCGTTACTTGTCCTTTCTACTCTAAGAGTGCTTGCCAAGGAACGTGTAACGAGCTTAAGACAAGTTGGAAAAAATTGGGCCAGTTACGACTAGAGGAATGCTCAAAAACGATTATTATCTGATCATATTCACTAGTGACTCAGTGGTTAAGCATTTCCTAAGACAAAGAAAAGGCGATGAGTTCTGTTGTAAGTATTTAAGTTTTCACGAAATAGATACGTTTCTTTAAATTCATATAAATGGTCATTCACTTATGAAAAAAGGACGTTGAGTAGCTATCCCAAATCTACGCTTCCTTAATCTAGCATTCCTACCATTACTTATCAAAATCTACGCTTCGTTAACCTAACAGTCTCTTCTAAAGTCTACGCTTCCTTAATCTAACAGTCATACCTTTACCTTATGACACATGAGATTGGACATCTGGTTAAAGCCTTTCCCACACATCTCACATTTATACGGTCGTTCATTGGTATGGGTAAAGATGTGATTCCGTAAATTACCTGCAACAAAAAGAAAGAGAAGGTGGTAGCTAAAGATGTGATTCCGTAAATTATCTACAACAAAAAGAGAAAGAAAAAGGTAGGTAGGTAAAAATACGATACCGTAAATTACCTACAACTGAAAAAAGTAAATAAAATGATTCCGTAAATTACCTAGATAGAACAAAAAGAAAGAAAAAGGTAGCTGAAGATGTGATTCGGTAAATTACCTACAACAGTCCATAAATTACTTACAACAGAAAAAGAGAAAGGTAGGTAAAGAGATGATTCCGTAAATTACCTAGAACAAAAAGAAACAGAAGGTAGATAAAGATGTGATTCCGTAAATTACCTAGAACATACAGAAGAAGGTAGGTAAATATATGATTCCGTACATTACCTACAACAAAGAGAAAGAAGTTAGGTAAAAATCGTGACTCCGTAAATTACCTATAACAAAAGAAAGAGAAAAAGATAAGTAAAGATGTGATTTCGTAAATTACCTACAACAAAAAGAAAAAGGGAGGTATTTATCTTCATCTTTAACTAATATTCTTATTTCCCAAGCTGATTCTTTACGAGTTTCTCACAGACTCCAACTTAACTCATTCCATCTCCACTTCCCTTGTAATTTAGTGTCTTTCCCATATTAGTAATTTTCCTTTCTCCATGACCTGGCCACTCCGCTACTTGCTTCCAGTTCGCAACATGGACGCTCTTTACCATTACTACTCTTTGTTTTTTCTCATTCTTACTGTGTGACCACGACTTAGGCAAAACGTTGCCACCTTTTTATATATATTTTTGTGTGTTTATGAAGTTCCTGTAACAATATCTTTGAATTCTGATATGTACCTTTTTTATAGCGTATCTTACCCTACGATATACAAGATGGTAAAATAAGGTACATTCGAGTCTCATTTAACCCAATCTGATGGGAGCAAGGGTGATTCGGTTAAACAGAAATTCGATTAAACCGGAAATATGGTGACTTACATACTGAAGTTTAGTAAAGAACAGTATTCGTAAATATTATACACAGAAATGAGAAAAGTCGAGATATAAAATCTTACAGTATTGTATCTGAAAATTAAGTCTTTATTTGTACAGTACTGTATTTTCTTATTTTCATTGAAATTTGACACTTATTTAAGGCCCTTATATATACGCCGTCTGTGGGAGAATGCCTTTATTCATGGTTTGAGCGCGAAAATAAAACCTGCCCTTAACCTTCAATAACTCTAGCTCCCCTTTTCCTCTGCATTTTCAACACATTTTCATCCACGATCCCACCCTGTACTTACACGCTATAAAGTTCCGGAAATCGACGCGCTACGGCAGTCAGTTGTTCTCCAGTTTCGATGCTTTGTCCGCTACGTGTCGCCACTCTCCCTTCAAACTTGTACTTTGTGAATACGTGAACTTCGCTCTCGTCCTCTATACTTGGAAACGTGTAATACACGAAATATAGTGACTTTTTATATGTGAATATGTGTGATCTAATACGTAACTATAAGCTGTAAGTATTATCCTTTTCTTTCCTTCATTTGTCTTTAATTTAACTAGCACAAAGGAAAGCCGGGAGGGCAATTTAAGGTAAATTTAAGACAAATGAAGGGAATAAAAAAGGATAATATTTACAGCTTATAGTTTCGTATTGGATCACACACATATTCACATATAAAAAGTCACTATATTACGTGGCTATACACGTTTTCAAGTATAGAGGAAGAGAGCGAAGTTGATGTGTTCACAAAGTACGTACAAGTTTGAAGAGAGAGTGGCGACAAGTAGCGGACAAAGCATCAAAACTGGAGAACAACTGACTGCCATAGTGCGTAGATTTCCGGAACTTGAAATAATAATAACTGTATAGCGTGTAATTACAGGGTGGGATCGTGGATGCAAATGTGTTGAAAATGCAGAGGAAAAGGGAAGCTTAGAGTTATCGAAGGTTAAGGCCAAGTTTTATTTTCGCGCTCAAACCATGAATAAAAAGCATTCATCCATGTTGCGGTGCTGGTCGTAGGGGGTAAAATGTGGATTATAGCAACCAGGAAAGATAGATCAAAATTGGTAGTGTGGGACTCGGTGTGCAAGGAAACTGGGGTATCCGGTTTGTTGATAGTACAGAAATGACGATGGTTATTAATACGAATGTTAAGAGCACAACTTGTTTCGCCCACATAAAAGGGATCACAGAACTTGCACGTTAGGATGTATATCACATTAAGGGTGTGGCATATACCCTTGGGATTGAGGGTGTACCGGCCATTAGCAGTATTGATAGTGATTGTGGGAGAAGTGATGAAAATGGAGCAGCCCTTACATCTGGGTCTCTGGCATGTTTGGGCGCCGGTTTGGGGGTGGTGACAAGGAGGGGATTCGTACGGACCAAGATATGTCTAAGATTAGGTGGATGTTGAAAAACTAATCTAGGTTTGGTGGGGAATATTGATCTTGTATCTTGGTCAGATTGGAGAACGTGGAAACTAGAGTGTAGGATTTGTTTGACCTTGGTTAGTTTATTATAGAACTGGGTGATTAGAGCCGGTGGGTTGGATTTTTGAGTGGGTTCAGTGTGTGAGGATGCACGGCGTATCTGTTTGGTTACAAGGTTAGAAGGATAGTCTCGGTTGAGTAGAGCCTCCTGGAGGCGTTGGTTGTAATTTTCATCAGCGGAGGTGGTGGAATTCAGGCGTTGCCCTCTGAGGGAAATTAAAGCAGAAATTCGGGACCTATTACCGCAGACCCACTGTAGCCAGCTATAATTCCCCTACTGAACGCATTTCTGCTCTCGTTGACTCCTTCCTGCAACCACATGTTCAAGTGATGCTAGCCTACATACGCGACACCTACCACTTCTTAGAAATCATCCGTAAATTACCGCCTCTTCCTTCTGACATACTACTTTGCCCCATAGATGTTACTTTCTTATATGCCAATATTCCTCATGCTCATGGCCAAGCAGCTATGGAATTGTTCCTTAACCAGAGACCCAAACTTCATACCCCAACCACAGCTTATCTTCTTACCTGGCCAACCTAGTTCTCACATGTAACAACTTCATCTTTGACGACAAACACTACCTTCAGATCCGAGACACAGCCATGGGTACGAGCATTACACCTTCTTATGTTAATCTGTTTATGGGCAAGCTCGAACATGATTTCCTGCAAACTCAATCTTTGACCCTTCTACTCTGGGTAAGATTCTTGGACGATATAATGATGCTATGGACTCATGGTGAAACCAGTCTCAAGACATTCCTAGAACAACTGAACCAATTCCGTGTTGTCCAGTTCACTTGGTCCATTTCCGAGAAAAGAGTCACATTCCTTGACGTGGATATCACTTTGGAAAACAACACCCTTACCACTTCCGTTCACACAAACCCCACCAACCATATGCAGTATTTACACAATTCAAGTTTCCATCCTTACCACACTAAGAAACCGATTCCTTTCTACCTTGCCCCCAGAGGATAACGCCTGAATTCCACCACCTCTGCTGATGAAAATTACAACCAACGCCTCCAGGAGGCTCTACTCAACCGAGACTATCCTTGTAACCAAACATACGCCATGCATCCTCACACACTGAACCCACTCAAAAATCCAACCCACCGGCTCTAATCACCCAGTTCTATAATAAACTAACCAAGGTCAAACAAATCCTACACTCTAGTTTCCACGTTCTCCAATCTGACCAAGATACAAGATCAATATTCCCCACCAAACCTAGATTAGTTTTTCAACATCCACCTAATCTTAAATATCTTGGTCCGTACGAATCCCCTCCTTGTCACCACCCCCAAACCGGCGCCCAAACATGCCAGAGACCCAGATGTAAGGGCTGCTCCATTTTCATCACTTCTCCCACAATCACTATCAATACTGCTAATGGCCGGTACACCCTCAATCCCAAGGGTACATGCCACACCCTTAATGTTATATACATCCTAACGTGCAAGCTCTGTGATGCCTTTTATGTGGGCGAAACAAGTTGTGCTCTTAACATTCGTATTAATAACCATCGCATTTCTGTACTATCAACAAACCGGATACCCCAGTTTCCTTGCACACCGAGTCCCACACTACCAATTTTGATCTATCTTTCCTGGTTGCCATAATCCACATTTTACCCCCTACGACCAGCACCGCAACATGGAAGAATGCCTTTATTCATGGTTTGAGCGCGAAAATAAAACTTGGCCTTAACCTTCGATAACTCTAAGCTTTCCTTTTCCTCTGCATATTCAACACATTTGCATCCACGATCCCACCCTGTAATTACACGCTTTACAGTTATTATTATTTCAAGTTCCGGAAATCTACGCGCTATAGCAGTCAGTTGTTCTCCAGTTTTGATGCTTTGTCCGCTACTTGTCGCCACTCTTTCTTCAAACTTGTACTTTATATAAGATATATATATATATATCCGCCCCCTTTAGATTCTTATATTAGTCTTTAATTATTTTGCTAATCGTATCCGCTTCATTCTGTACTGTTTTTAAATTAAAATTAAAAAATACGTCTTATAATTACTGTTCTGTATTTTTATGGAACATTGTAAGAATTTTTCAATTAATTCGTTCACAATTAAGAATATAAATTAAATGTAGTATCTGCAAACTGGTAAAATATTTTTTTATCTTTTACTGCGTCGGGATTCGGTTAATCGGGACTATATCACAATTCGAACGCAAGCATACAAGAACTTCACAAACAAGAGGACTAGTGCTAGGAAGCGGCCATGCTGAAAAACTGAACCCAGGTTATGGAGGCGTGAAAATAACTAAAGGGGCTGGAGATATATATTTGAATTTATGATCTTTATATATCTGAGGTCGGAATAGCGTGGTCGTGAGGATATTAGAAGGTAGTCGGGCAGGGGCTAGTTATTAGGTACCATATCAGCATTTGCCTTACATGGCTCATAGAAAAATCTCAGTTAGGATGGGCGGCCGCTGTGAATATAATATACAGCGTATCTGTGAACTACACCGACAAACTTCGGCAGATGATTCCTCACATCAAAACAAGGCGAAAGTTGCTCTGACAAATTTTCGAAGTCTCCCTAGTTTCAGAGCTAGGAAAAATAAGATAGGAAAAAAGGTATTTACATGTGAGAATTCAAAGACAGGCGTACAACAACTTCACAAACAATAAAAATGCGGCAATCTTTCGCCAAAGGTGTGTTCACATTATAAGAGAGGACTGGTTCTAGGGAGTGGCCATGTTACCAACTGAAGGCAGGTACCAAAGTGCGAGAGAAAGAGATCTAGGTATGTATGATTACATATTAATCAATGGCATCCTGATTTGTATCTTACAGTGAAGGTATAGTAAACCGTGTTAACACACTTTAACAGAAAGACTTTATAATTTATTTACTTATTAAAAGCACTTACCCTTCTGATGAAAGCCTTTCCCACATATCTGGCACTTGTGAGGTTTATTTTCGGAATGAGTCTTTCTGTGAGAAATGAGCGTCGAGACTCGATTGAAAGTTTTCTTACAAAATTCACAAACGTATGGCCGAGCGTCACTATGAATGGCACGATGCTGCGACAGCGTACTCATCTGAAACAACCAGTAAAAGACAATATTAGAAATAGCGTAAATGAAGGACGAAAACTGGTGTCGAGCTGAAATAGTTTACAAAAAGCTCATTTTATCAGGATTTGCTCTTTGTGACTTCCCAAAAGTCCCCTAAAATCCAATGTGCACGTCACCTCCAAAATGGCGGCAGGGCCCTCAATATATAGCCCAAGAAATAAAGGTTTGATGTCGGGAATAGTTGGGGGAAAGCTTAATTTTGGCCAGTTGTTACAACACCACTTGCGGTGCATTTTCCCAAAACATCCCCCCCCCTGTGCTTGTCCCCCCCCTAACCCACCGGAACTACAAATGTACAGACTTTCAGAAACTGTATCATATCTCCGTAACCAATAGATATAAAAACATGATTCTTTTTTTGTTATAATTCCCAGATAACAGGCTACTAAAATGTTTATCATGCGTTTTGTGCTATTTCTAGTACTTCTGCCGTAATTTGGATCAAAAGCGCAAAATAACGATATTTTGCTTTTAATGTTTACATTTTCTACGGTGTAGCTTGTTAATATAAAAAAAACATGTTCGAGATAAAAGTTATTGCCAGTTTCATCATCTTTCAAATGATGTATACATCAGTACTGTTAAACAATTACTGTGTTAGCTCATGAGGTAGAAATGAAGCGCAACAGCGCGCGAACAATGCTTTCCCCTATCCCCATTAGGCAGTTGTGAGCTTTCGACGATTATGACAACTTGTCGTTGTTGTGTAGTGGCAAGTACAATAGATGATGATATTTTGGAGGCCTTTTCATGTAATATATCATGTACCTAGATAGCATGCCAGCTTGCAACAAGGTTGAGTCACGTCGAAATTGCTATGTGGGTAGTGAAAAAATAGAAGGAAAGAAGGTACTTCAATAGTGAGCTATTCATATACTCAGCAAGAGAAAACAACCTCAAAGAATTTATTGCGATAAGGTTAGTCATATTTCTATTAGTTGGAAATTAAATTTAGTTTTTTAATATAACTTACCTTTGATGATGTGGTATTTTCAATTGAATGTTGTAGGTTATATTTCTTATTTTTGTCAGAGCGTAATAATCGGTCATCATTTTAAAGAAACTTTGAAAGGATGTTGTGAAAATTTACGTAGGGGAATGAATGCAATAACTTAACAAATTACTTATTTCTTAGAAATACAATAAAAGAAGAATGGTTGGTTTTCACTTATTATTTGATCTTAGTGCGAAATATCTTGAAAGAGAAACTGTAATAGTGAAAAGAGAATTACGAACATTATTGAATTTAGTTTGAAATGAAACGATGGACTGCATGAAAAGTTGGAAAAAGGAAGTACTATTCGGGTTCACAGCGCGTGCATGCAGAAATATACAAGACATACTAGTATCAAACATCAATGCAGACCGTTAATCTATCCCATCGTTCAATATCTTCAACTTATTCAAGAACCTGAGAACCAACGTTTGATTTAAAAAAGAAACTGCTTCATTTGTGGAAAAAAATTCAGTATTAAAACTGCATCAGAGCGTAGGAAGTGTTTTCATATGGTTGTGACTTTAGAAATAAGGGAAAATCTTATCAGGAAATGTGCCTTTAAGAAATGATGAGTGGAAAGAAAGGGTAAGGGCTACTCTTCTTATTGTGAGTAATCTTGTGGTACCAAAAGTACAGTACCATGGAAAGTGTTCCAAAGATTTTTCAAGAACTAAAGCAATTGGGGAACTCGTGATTCCACCAAAACAGAAACTGGGAAAGTCATTTTCTATGTTATGTGAGTACATATATAACAGTAACGAATGCCAGTACACTCTGAATGAATAAAAAGATATTATGAATTGATCAAGAGGATGGCTGTCATATACAGACAAGCATCTTTAATAACATTTAAGGATCGGATAATTGTTTCAAATGTTTCAGGAAGGAAAAATGTACTTTGCTTATCGGGCACGGCTCATAAAATTATGTATCAGTGATACAACGACAGGAAAACTGACCCTACTACTGAACGGTTAAGGATAGTATTAGATGCAGCCGACATCATACAAGAAGACGTACAGAGGATGGCTTATGACTGAAGTATATACCCAGATTTCATTGATAGCAAATCTGACGGGCAAAACCTCATTTTAGATCTTTAAGGAGAGACGAATTACAAAGAATAATGCTCCTGAATCACAGAAAGTTAACAGGAAATAATTGTGATAAACTATACTACAATATCAACTGTAGGATCAAGATGGGCCGGCTGCCATTTTGGAGGTGACGCACACATGGGATTTCATTAGGGAAGTCACAAAGAGAAAATCCTGAAAAAATTTGCTTTTTATAAATTATTTCAGCTCGACGCCCCTTATTTACTGGGCTAAAAGGGCAACACGAAAAAAAAAAAAAAATAATAACTAAGGCTCGGATAGTTTTGCATTGCAAATGCATGATTTATGTGAATCGTTTATAAACACCTTGCATATTTAAGAGCCAAAACCACTACAGGAAAACATCAAAATAATAGATGATATGAGAAATACGCTGAGCATGTTTGAAGATGCTATATATATATATCTAGATAGGGGCGTAGCTCCGGGGGTCCGAACTGCCGCCAAAATTCCAATTTCTATGTAAAAAAGAGAGGGGCCACCAAATTTAGGCGTAATTATATACATTTCGTATACCTACCAAGACTGAATCCCCGAAAAACATATAGTGGACCCATGCCAAAACGGAATTAGATCTGTAAACATGAAGGATATTGAGACGACCTGGTAACCGTGTGGGTTGGGACGCTAAGACAGTGACTCGAAGGTCTCTGGTTCGATCCCGGCTGGGGCATGGATGTGAATTTTAACAAAGATCGCATTCATAAGTGACGGGTCGAAAGTTACTAAAAGTGGCTCATACAAAAACAAAGTTTACAAATTTTATGAAGGATACTGTACTGGAATAAAGTATTTACAAGAAGCTAAGGTGTTTTCGAAAGTGCATATTGCTTCGCATAATTTGCTCCTTTTTAGTGTATATTTTTGGTATTTTACGTACATAACTATCCATGTCCTAATAAGAACATACTATTATACTACTACTATTCTTTTAGGAATACATGGTAAATAAGAAAGCCGAAAGAATACTGTAATATATACATGGTGTCTACTAATTTTGTGATTGAAATTTTGAATTTTTCATTATTATTATTATTATTATTATTTTCAAATTCCCTGAGTTCTTGGCACAGTGGAACATGTAAATAATACGCACTAACATTTTTTCTTTAATCCCACCACCACCCAGCCCAAGCATCTTGTACATTATTTGTATTTCACATTAAAAAATCCGGTCAGTAATGGGAATCAAACCCACGACCTCCGCCTTGCCGGAGCAGCACTTCTACCAACTGTGGACAGATCCACCTCATAAATTTTCTGAGTTTGCCTCATAAATTATAGATTTCCCTGAGTTTTCCAGATTTATAAAATTTCGTAAATATTCCAGGCTTTCTAGTGTGGTAGGCACCCTGTATATAAGGGCTGAAGGATATATTCAAACCCTACCAAAACTATTTGAGAACCTTTCTTTTTTCCGTATTCTGCGATTTTCCTTGCTTTTTTTGTGTTTGCGGGCTTGCATGTATATATGTTTGTGTGCTTTTGTATTTTTATTTCTTTTTTTTTTTCATGTAGGAATATACAGGGTGTACCGTCACATGCGCGACCCACCTGACTGACGAATACCACAGACTAAAACAAAAAATTGATTCACATGAGCTTTTCTCAAAAACAGCTTTGGTTTCGAGATACAAGAGTCCAAGTTCGATCCCAAAATACACCTCTTACAATGGTAAACAACTAAACTATCCTCGATAAATCATAAACTATATTTATCCGTTATATTATCAAGTCTTATTATTGTACATGATTTTTTTTAACTTCTGAATCTTTGCATGTCAAACCGGAAGTAATATAATTAAAACAAAAAGAATTTAGTCCAGCGATTCTACTACCAATCGCAAAAGCTGTGAGGGGCTCTTAATAGTACCTCAGACATACAAACATTCATTTTTATAGAATAGGTTGGCAACAATGACAACTACAGTGCTTAGGAACAGGAATACCCACAGTATGTTTTCTATTGTCTAATATAATGTTTATGCCAAGTTTGTTGCGGATATGTATACCGACATAGAACCAAACTGAAACGCTGAATTAAAAAAAAAGGATTGGCAACACTGACAACTGTTTGTTTGGGGACGGAGACACATATTCATCTACTGTGTCGAATAATGTTTATGCCAAGTTTGATGTTGCTACGTCTAACGTAATGGAAGCAATTTGAAAAAAAAAAACAATTTTAATTAATAACTGGCAACACTGATAACGGGTGCCTGGGGACTTGGACCCCCACAGAATTCTTTGTTGTTTATGCGAAATTTTGTGGGAATAGATCTAACGGAATATTAGCAATTCGAAATACTGAACTTTGAAAAAAAAATGAGTTGGCAACATTCAAGCAATCAAGACTTTCGACGGCTCTGAGCTAGTGTAGCCAAGATCTTTTTAATGACACCCCAATCACATCTCTACACATTGTGGTTTATTTTTGGACAAGGACAGATGGACGGACTGAGCGGGATTATAAGGTTCCTTTCTTGTTAGCTACGCTATTAACGGACCTAAAATAGTTAACAATAAAAAAGGAACTTAAATATTTAAGTGTACATTTTCTTACTTTCTTTTCTTCTATATACTATCATCTTTGTTCATTACTTTTTTCTCTCTTCTTAAACCCACATTATAAGTGTACTGAATCCGGGATTAGGGAGTATAAACTTACTCCGAAGCACGTAGGCTTACAAATGTAAGTTGCGACTAGCGACAGGAAGATAGCATAGCTACGCAAGTGTAAATATTACTCCCTTTAAAAATTCACTGACGTCAATCGACGCAAAAAATGTAAACCCCACGGTACCGTTGACGTTCTAGACTTGACTGTGATGTTAGTAGCAATTTCTCGTTTGAGAACCAAACTTTTCGGTTACTTTCGCTGTGAACTTCTCTACATGCTTGATTTGACCTCCAACTACAAGATGTGCGTCATATTCCCGTCTCCGGCTCCATAAAACCCTCAAAAGCGAGACCTTCTAATTGTATTTAATGTTTTTTTCTTAATTAATTAATTAATTAATTAAAAGGACAGATTGTTTTCCATGCAATCTTATCAGACTTCGGGTTGTTTGTTTGACAGTATTCTCGTAAGTGCATGAGAACCAGAACCAACAAATGACGAAAAAAGTGTGAGGACTTTGTCCTAGAAAGAGACTAGAGGGGAACGGATTTGTTGATAGACTAAACAAACGCTGTTTTATGCACGTTCGACAGCATGTTAGCAAAGGAGAAAGAGCCTTGTGTTATTTTTCTTTCCTTTTCAGATGCTAGGAACACACACACATACACACCCACTCAGCCACCCTCACCCTCTCTCTCGCGCGCGCACAAACACACATAAATCACAAACACCAATGCGCGTCAAACGTCTATAAGCAGAAATCACGTTACTTTTTTTTTCTTGCCTTTTTGTGAGTGCGTGTTCAAGCTTCAATAGTTTTCTTTCTTCCCAGATCAGTTAGTCTGCGTTGAAAAGTTCGTGTAGGTAGAAAAGGCTTGTAGCAGGTGTATGGTATGTTTCAATGACAAGAGACGGCGGGAGCCCAAATATACGTACGGAGAATGCAAGGTTACACTCTTCATTGTGCCTTGCTTTGAGATCTTCCATACACAGCAGTAAGGGGAAGGAGAGTGCTTCCTAAGAAAGCTGCGGTTCATCTTTTAGTTAGTACTGCATTTTTTTTTTAATTTTACATACTTAAGAACCTTTTGAAGCAACGCATAATTACTTCTCTCGCTGTGTATATAATAAAATATAGACATTTTCTATTTTTCTATATACTTGCAAAAAGTGATAAAAAAAAATATTGCGACAATACTATCACATATATCGAACTGAAACAAACAGAATTTTCATCGGGAAAATTGTAGGTATTTTTTTAAGTTACAATTACCTACAAACGAAATCCAAAAGGGGGGGACTGGGGGGCTTTCCCAAATTTTTTTCTAAAATTTTGGGCTTTTGCCCCTCCTGGACCCTATTGAATTAGCATAAAGTATCTCAAATGCCACCAAAATTACAGCAATCCAAAAATAAACCACAATGTGTAGAGATGTGATTGGGGTGTCATTAAAAAGATCTTGGCTACACTAGCTCAGAGCCGTCGAAAGTCTTGATTGCTTGAATGTTGCCAACTCATTTTTTTTTTCAAAGTTCAGTATTTCGAATTGCTAATATTCCGTTAGATCTATTCCCACAAAATTTGGCATAAACATTATTCAACACAACAAAGAATTCTGTGGGGGTCCAAGTCCCCAGGCACCCGTTATCAGTGTTGCCAGTTATTAATTAAAATTGTTTTTTTTTAAATTGCTTCCATTACGTTAGACGTAGCAACATCAAACTTGGCATAAACATTATTCGACACAGTAGATGAATATGTGTCTCCGTCCCCATATCCTTTCCCCTACGCTATCTCGGCTTGATCCTCAGATGCCTAAAGGCCAAAATCAATAATCAAACTCAAATTAAAGATACATCACTTGTGCAACAATTGTAATAACATGGTAAGAGCTTTTGTCCGATGAGTACTATGTTTGTGTCCCAGTGCGGACTTAAGTTTCCAAGGAATTTCCTCAGCATTACCAGGCGAATGCTGGGAAGGTATCTAATCTTAAGGCTATGACGGTCCCCCCTTCTCGGAAGGGCTCGCTAAAGGATATCATTTCTCAGATGTTACCGACTTATACCGTAAATGCCTGTTTAACCATACGATATGGTGGTTCTGCTCGAAGGTATGTCCTGACCTGAAAGTCTATGGGCAAGAAAAACGATAGTAGTTTGTCACTGTCTTCCCTCGGATGAAGATGACGTCCTAAGGACGGGACCTGCAGTTAACGTTGGTTTCGAAACATTTGTCCCCACTGGGAATAGAACCCGGGACCCCTTGATTACAAGACAGCAAGCGTTATCACTCACCCACAGGGGACATTCTAGTATATATTAAATAAATATAAAGGTAATATGGGAAATTAAAAAGTACACAACTTCAGATAGTTTTCTTCCGTACACATAATAGGCACAAATACAATCCTTTACGCCACATTGTAACTACCCCGTGTCCCATGAATTAGAAGTGACTAATGGGGAAATACAGGGAAATAAAATTAAGAGTTAAATATATATATATATATATTAATTACCTGTCTAAAGGCTTTCCCGCAGGTCTGGCATTTAAAATTTCTTTCATCGGTATGAGTAGGTAGATGGCGCATTAACGTATACTGATGCCTGAACTCTTTTGTACCTGGAAAAACACAAAAAAGATAATTACTTGAAAGAAAATGATTGATCCATTGCTTTTAATGGTATGTATGTATTCTTTTAATGCTCTTAATTTATGTGCCGAAATAGAAGTACATTTGTAGATCATTTCTATAAAATAAAAACACAATTCTATTAAAAGTACAGTCTACATATGCCCAAAAATCTTTCACACTAGGTAAAAAAAGGTAAAGCTATTCCCTATGCGATACGCACGCGCCGTGAACGGCGCATGAGGGATGTGGAGGTAGCGCTCCACATATTCTCGACCTACGGTGCGAAGTGAGGTGGGGTGGTAAGTCCCACGTTCGACCGCCTTTACCTTCCCAAGGTGCCCAGGAGTACCAAGGACACTCTGGTACTCAATTTGATAGGAGGCTGAGTGCGCACCTCAGAGCGTCAGGCATGGGAACATTGTGAGAAAAGTCTCCAGTGTCCTGACCAGGATTTGAATTTCACACTAGGACTTTCCGAACGTGCCACATACAGAATGAACTACGTCTCTACGTACAAACTTTCTCTTAGGTAAATTTTATTTTTATATGGGCCAGTCTAGTAACTTTGGACTTCGGCCCGTCACGATTCGCCTTTAGCACGCTCATGCCTCTGCCGGGACCTTCGAGCCGATGGCCGACCGCCGCCGACACAAACTTTCTCTTTGACACAATTTAGTACGTTTTAATTATATCACAATTTGTGCGTGTAACGTGAAATAACTTCTTAAAATGTCCAGTGCTAAACCTAAAGATTCGGTATGCGATGTAATGAAAGCGTAATTAAAATAGGCCGTTAAAAATTCTAACGTAAGAATCGGGCACGTAAAGCGAACATTGCTCGAGACAAATTTTCTAATCAGGCTTTGGCTATTGCTATTTTTGCCACCCAACATCTCAATTTCAAGAAAGTCAAGCGGATAATAGGAAGTTTTTCTACACTCAATGGTATATATATAACCATTAACTGAAGCATATTAACCCAAGTTCTAACGAAGTCAATATTACAGTTTCTATTAATTGTAGAGGTGGCAAAACTAATTGATGTAAATACCGAAATATGATTTTTCATAATCAACGTGAAATGAATGGCGTGGGCGACTGATCATAGTCTTACCTTGTGTTGCAAGTATCCTCCCAACATAAGTGCGCTTTTGAACATTGATAGGATACTCACAACAGAAAATAAGAATGTGACCTAACTTCTCAGTTTTTAATTTATGACCTATTTGTAGATTAAGTTAAACGATGGGTATCACTACAGAATTCCCTTAGGTTTACTAGGTTAAGTCTCATTAGATTAGCCTAAAACTAACACGTTGGCAACACTGACAACTGGGATGTTTGGGGACCGCGACACCCAGTGTTTTTCTATTGTGTCGAATAAGGGTCATCCCATGTCAATCCATTAAGGGGATATAACCCACAGTCTCGGATTTAGCTGAAATTTGGTATGAGTCTTTCGTTAGTCATATAATGGAAAAGTCCGAATTATTGCAATATGTTAAGTAGTTTAGAAATAACAGTGATTTGAAAAAGTGTATAATGTTCGCTCGATGGATCTGGTTGTACGTACTACTATGCTACGAAAACATCTGCACAGCACCAAAACGAAAAAATTCAAGACCTTCAAACTTTTCACAGTGTTTCGGCATATCATGAGGCATTGACATATGCTTTTATGAAACAGTATCTCCTAGGTTACCTGCCGTAAAAATTGTTAAAGTTAGGTTTCTTTTCTCACACTCTTTCCGTATGTAGGTAACTTCATAAAGGTAAAAGTGAAAAAAAAGAAAAGTATCACTAGTATGACATTCATTATTGGAAAGATGATGGAAAGTACTACAAACACAAAAAATGGAGAAGTGTTTTGCCTCCTTTAAAAATAATGAGCATTTTCCATATGTCTCCAACAATAAATGTATAAAGTCTACATGTTAGCCATAAGTTCTGTGGCACAGGGTAGTTCAAAAGTTCCAGTACATCCTGGTAGCTCGCAAACCGACAGGAAGCATCGTAGTACACAAATGTGGAAGGCTAGGTAGGGGCTATATATTTTGGACTACATGATCAACGTAGTCGCCATCTTGAAATCCACCGTACTATATGGAGGTCAAATTTTACAAATGGCAAGTGGGTCGTGTGGCTTATCATACAACACGAATATGTTCCCAGAAGGTAATTCCATGTGTCAGATTTGACTCACCTGTTATAGTGTCGGAGTTAACGGCACAGAAAGAGCGCTACTGGATAAATGAACATAATGCCTTGCAAACTATTAATGAAGGTAACTCCGACACCGTAACAGGTAGGTCAAATCTAACACCTGGAATGACCTTCTGGGAACATTCTCGTCTTGTTTGATAAGTCACATGGCTCAGTTGCTATTTGAAAACATGTCATCCATCCAATATGGCGCCAAAATGTAGTCCATCCCCATCAGTACACATTTGTGTATTACGATGCTTCATGTTGGTGTGTGAGCTACCAGGATGTACTGGGACTTCTGAATTATCCTGTGCCATATAACTTTATGGGTAACATGAAGACTTTATACACTTGTTGGATAAATATAAAAAAATGCTCATTATTTTTAAAGGAGGCAAAACACTTCCCAATTTTTTTGTGTTTGTAGTACTTTTCATCATCTTTTCAATAATGTATATGTCATGCGAGTGATACCTTTCCTTTTTTTTTCCACTGTTACCTTTATGAAGTTACCTATATACGAAAAGAGTGTGAAAAAAGAAACCTAACTTTTACAATTTTTACGGCAGGTAATATAGGAGATACTGTTTCATCAAAGTATATATGAGTGCCTCATACTAAGCCGAAATACTGCGGAAAGTTTGAAGGTCTTGCATTTTTTCGTTCTGGTACTGTGCAGATGTTTCTGTAGCATAGTAGTACAACCAGGTGCATCGACGGAACATTATACACAACATTTTGCAATAATAATTCAGACTTTTCCATTATCGACTAACAAAAGGCTCACACCAAATTTCAGCTAAATCTAAGACTGTGGGTTACATTTTCCTCGTGCACTGGATGATTTGACATGGAATTACTCATAATGCTTATGCTAAATTTGATGCGGATACGACCAATGCTATGGATCCAATTTAAAAAATTGAATTTTATAGAAAACAGGTTAGCAACACTGACAATTGGTGTGCTTGGAAATATGGACATCCACAGTATTTTTCTATTGTGTCTAAAAAGTTTAATGCCAATTTATGTGCAGACAGATCTAACGGAATGGAAGCAAGCTAAAAAAAACTTTAAAAGAAATACGTTGGCTACACTCACTCACTGCACCATTCCAACAAGACGACGGCTCTAAGCTACTCTAGCCAAGATGTTTCCAACATCTCAACCATCTCTCTACACTCTGTGATTTCTGAGATTTATTTTTGACACGGGCAGACAGAATGAGCAGTTATAAGAAAAAATATTTAGATTTTAAATAGAGCACTGAAGCGCCCTCAGTCTCTTTGAAACCTAAACAAAGAACTTTGAAACCTAAGTAGATATCATAAAAAACATGGAAATAGGATGGATATACACTGTAATTCCAAATTATGCGAACGAACTTTTGGAGGTGATTACTCACACCGAAATAAGAAAGGAGTTCCTACGAAGGAATATGAAAAATGCATAGTTTCGGAGCTAAAAGTACGCAAATCTTGCGCGGCCTCGCCACAGACGACGAAATATCTCGACAAGTAACGATGTCAGACTTGTTGACTTAGCAAATCACAATGAAAGTTGTACCCAAGAATTGTATTTGAGCGAAGTTTATGATTCAGAGAATGGAGTATAGAGGAGATACTACACGTAAGAATTATCACTGTCAAGAAATTGATATCGCGCAGCACGCAAGCACAGAAAGCGCCTCTAAGCCGCACCTTTCAATCAGAAGCGCTCATTTACATTTAATGGGGAAAACTTTGGCCAGGATTTGCTACGTCGACACATCTTACGTTACAATTTGTTATATTACGTCATTTATGATGATGCCTCGGACCATTTAGGTGCCTCCAGCTCCGAAATTACACATTTTGGCATTCTTTCACAGGGATTTTTTCCTCTTGTTTCGGTATGAATTATTCGATATGAGTCTCGGTTTTTCCTAACGTTTGTCCCTATTAATTTGCGGAGCAGGACGTTTGGACGCAAAACCGTTTATCTAAATAGGTTATAATATGTTTCACAACTAGAACCCGGATGTTTAGGCATTAAAAAACGTTAAAATAGGCACTAGAAATTTCGAATAAAGTCAAAAAATGCAACTGAACTTGTAAAACTTCAACAAATAATTTGGCGAAAACTAGACTAACACCTTGAACACAGCAAAGTTTCTGCATTTCACGCAGAATTTCTCTCTACCGGTTGAAAAGAAATGGAAAAGGAACTGTTTGTAGAAAGTTATTTCAGATTTAATAAAAATAGGCGTTTATAGGCACTATACATTGAAATAGGCAGGATAGATAAAATAAAATTTGCTGTAGGCAGCCTATAAAACTCCAAAATAAGCTTCCATCAAGTTATCTTTATAATATCTCTATCGTAAACGAATAGGCATTTTACATATTCATAACGTTACATTAGAGCCCATTACTTCATTTGCGACAGACATATTGGAAAGGAATCAACAGTGAAATCTATTATAGATATTCACTATTACGTTATCATTCCATGAAAGAATTATGGGCCAAAACCCGCAAGTATTCTATAATGTCAACAGTTTCAAGATTTGTTACAATACGGCGAATTCTTTCATCCATCTGAATATATTTCCTTTTCTTGGGTGACTCCTCCTCGAAGCATTGCCTCGTACACTAAGTCCCTCTTTGGGAGGGGAAGGGGGGTCATCCGAAGTGCATCTATGAATCGCCCAATCGTCTCGTTCCTTTACGTTAGAGATATTATAAAGATAACTTGACAGAAGTTTATTTTGGGGTGCTAGCAAATTTTATTTTGCCTTTCTGCCTATTTCTATAAAATTTGAAACAATCTTTCTACAAATAGTTCCTTTTCCATTTCTTTTCATTCGGTAGAGAAAAGTTCTCCGTGATGTGCAGAAACTTTACTGTGTTCAAAATGTTAATCTAGTTTTTGCCAAATCATTTGTGAAAGTTTTACAAGTTCAGTTGCACTTTTTAACCTAAACATCCGGGCTCTAGTTATGAAATACATTATAATATATGTAGGTAGGTTAACCTATTTAGATAAACAGTTTTGCGCCCAAACGTCATGGACACTTAATTTGGAACTACGCTGTATTATTGACCCCTGGTAGGCCTCGCCTAGAATTACTGACTGACCCCTTCTGGCTCCAAGTCGTGGGGGCTCTGAGAGCCATCCCTGACAGAACGGTACCAAAGACCTGTCCGAATACCGGGATTATTCTCTCGATAATTATTAGAGGCAATGGACAACAAATAGCACTCACTCTTGGCACGCATGAGGGTCTAGCTCCGAACTCCTGACCCACATACTTCGCACGGACTATGTGGAACACACTGAAACACCGTGGTGTTGAATTTTAGTGTTTTATCCAAATTCCATATTGAACAGTCCACTACTGGGAGGCCAACATGCGAATTTCAAGGGAACAGTAGTGACAAGTTACTACTAAAGCATATGAACCGTACCAATTGTTCCCCAATTATCACAAAAAACTACTGCTAACCATAATTTTGAAGCTAAAACTGCCGCAACTTAAATCATATCGTTTCATGAAATCAGCTCTCAGGAATGCCTGATACAGCAAGATTCTGATCAGGCAACAGGAAATCGTGTAGCAAGAATGCAATTCCTGTTTCTTCACTAGTACGACTGAAGGTAAGCAATGAATGGCCTAGAAAAGAACCAAAGTAAAATATTACAAATTGATTCTAGCCTAGCTTGTGACAACACAGGGTTCCCACTCATTTACCAAGATCAAATTCCCTGACTTTTCCAGGTCACTACTCAGAAATTTCCAGGTACCCCATTTTGTATATATATCATAATTCCATGGGAAAATAAAGATCATAGTTGCATGAAAATAAAGATACATCAAAATATTTCACTGTATTCTTTTCTTAAATTGCTTCATGGTTGGCACATTAGCCTCCAAGTAATTTCGAAAACGATATAACATTAAATGCCTGCTGTAGCTAAATGAACTTCAAACAATAAGCTACCAAATTCCCTGACTTTTCCAGGTTTTCAGGCATTTTAGTGAAATTCCCTGACTTTTCCTGGACTTTTTAGTGCTAAGCTGGATTTCCTGACTATTCCAGGTTTTCCAGGTGAGTGGGAACCCTGCAACAGTACATACAATCCCTGTCTTTGTACTTATATGCCCATTTCCTTGTTCTTCATGAATACGCCAGTTAAAACCACCTTGTATATTGAATCAAACAAAATGAAACTAGCTGTAAACATGTGTAAGATCCCGAAATCAAGTTTTAATCGAGGTTTTTTTAAAAAAAAAAAAACCAATACAACATTAAAGAATAGGCATTTTGCATAGCATTTGGGCTATAATAATAATAATATAAAACGTATTCCGATGATAAATAAAGGAAATTACTTACAAATTCCGCATTCCCATATTTTTAGCGTCTTCCCATCTCTCTTCATATATTTTACAAAATGCAATCGACTCCGAGGATCATCTTTATCTACTTTCTGTCTTGTAAGTTCATTCGCTCTTGAATTCTGAAATTCGTTTTCATTTGTTATAACCTAAAGGACGAGAAAGGTAACCAAGTAAATATACACAATTTCTCGTAGCCATGTTAAAACTGAATAACGCTCTTAGGCTAGCCGCTAACATGCAATTATTAATTGTCCAACAGTTTGATCAGCAAATGGCGAATCGCGCTCCCATACGCAATTAAACCCTCAAGCGACGAGATATAAGCACACATGCTACTCATCGCAGCGTAAACGATCAGTTTGTCTACACCGAATTGGCCAGTAGTTGCATGTGTGTGTATGTGTGCTGTTATATTCACCCTTGGTAGTGCCTCAAGCAACCGAACTATTGCACAATTGATATCGTTGCGCAGTTGATCAACTTGTTTTAAACTAGCATCATTTACAATGGCAAAATTTGGAATAGTTGAATATCAGCAGTTGCAAATGTGCATGTTGTCTGTAAATCATGCAACCAAACTATTGTACTTATGATAACTGCATGTCAGCGAGGAAAAGTAAACGGTTGATAGGGACTCACGCAACCAAACTATTGCACAACTGATAATTGCATGTCAGTACTAAGGGGTTAACTGTCTTACGAATCTGTCATTACGTTTTGAATTCAATGGACAGTTCTTACTGTCTCTCACCTGTAATTTGCATGGATCAAAACTATGACAAATAGCTTCTATGTCGATTTTATGCTTTAAAAAATGAAGAAGAAGACTGTCATGCATTAATAAAGAGCTGCTACTACACTATCACACATATAATTCGTGTTCACAAATCCGGTATGTGAATTTAGCAACAATATGTCAAAACCATGAAACGTTTTTCTTTGAAAGTTTCACTGCATTGTGCACGAAAAAAACATGAGGATATTTCTGTATATGAAGTTTGGATATACAGGGCGACCTAACTCATATCTGCCAAGTTTAAATATTACTATTGGTAACAGCTGAATAAAATGCAATGGAACTGCACATACGACTGACTATAACACCTTGCCATATATATCATTTTCGTTTCACATCACCCTTGTTTGCCCTTAAATCAGGACAATATTTTCCATACAGTGTGTGTGTGTTTCTCTGCAAGTCAACGAATATATACGATGTTAAAAAACATTCAGCTTTGAAATAAAAAAAAAAAAGCAGCTAAAGACACATGCAAAATCCTTGTCCACAGCTGCACGTTTTGGGTCACCCTGTACCTATGTAGATGTACAGCATTTAGAATGCAAAGGAAATGTCTAACCGGGAAAGACTTACGTATGCACTTCCCAAGGCATTGCACGGTTTACAATGACAAAAAATGAATCAAGTGCACCTACACTACACAAGTACAAGTAAGTATTCCCATAGATTACATTACGAAAATAAAGCTTTCCGTCCTGTTCTGATATAGTGTTTCTGCAAAATGTCTTATTGTAAGGGAGATTAGATCTGACTATTCCCAATACCCCTCATATTGCTGGTTTTATCATGGAATACGAAACACTAAGATTTCTCTCTCTCTCACGAAACAAATTTGGGCTAAATTGTTGACATAAAAAGTTGAGCTTTCTATGAGATAAATTATTAAAATAATGCTGGAAAAATGAAATGTTTTCCCTTGAGGCGGCGGCGTGCGAGCGCTCTCTGGATCCAGCACTGGTAATGAGGACCTATATTTATTGAAATACCACCGAATCATTTACCTGGTGGCTGGAAAAACCTCAGCTACGATGCCCAACCTAAGAGCGGCTCGAAATCACTCCACTTCCAAACAGTAAACACACAGACTATGACGACAGGTTTATTATTTTAAATAGAACTACGAAGCATATAACAATAATAATAGTCTTTCGTCTCTCACGGCGAGAAGGGTCTAGGAGAATGGTTTAGAATATGAGCGCAGTGACTATTTCATAATTTATTAGTATCTCGTATATGAAGATAACAATCTCAGTTCTTTTAAACACTATTTCTTCAGTTGCTCTCATAAGCAATATAGATATATCCATATGTATCCTTATGCTTAGGCAAGACACTTAACGTCGCAACCTAAAGGCGGAATACTAAATCCACAAAATATATTCAATAGATTCAAAATTGCCGCCTACACTAACTTGCAGGGAATAACACCACCTTTTGTGCATCCGTGTTCCTAACTGTTGCAGCCACCCTCTACCAGTAAGCAACCTTTAAGTTGGCGCCGCGGTGGGGCTGCTTACAATCATGGATCCACAAAAGATCCTTCAGAGGTCAATGTTCACCTATTCAGCTTATTGATGAAGCTAAAAAGGGCTGCAGATATTACCTGAGTTCATCTTATACACCAAGATCTAAATCATCTTTCTGGAAGTATAAATTTCACAAGTAAATAATACCACAAATTATAGAATCACAACCAAAAATTAGTGTTAATAGAATTATGAATTATATCTTTTGGTAATAAAATATTATTCTTATTATTTTCAGTCTCTGATCTACCAAAATTCAGAAAATGTGTTTCCATCTATAGTTCTTCTTGGATGCGGAATATCCACTGATCGATAATAATTAACAATTTGGAACGTGATTGGGCGAGACCCAAAGCATTACAAGTATATCTACTCTAATTCTGAATATCCGGATATCTGTTTGTAATGAACGGGACCTAACTGCACTCCGAAGTTCTTTCTCTTGAATATGTACAAAATTTTGATGTGTTGAACAATTCTACGAAGTTGATCCAAGAACTGCCAAAAAAAAAAAACTGATAATGGACCGGGAAAACGAAGGAGAAAAATAATACATAGTTTCGTCAGAATTACATTCACTGCCACTTAACCTTTCGTAGTTCAGTAAATGCGTGATTCGTATTTCTACTACACTGTATTGGTTTTACAATGGACATTTCCACTATTGAGAAGTTCGAAAATTATTTTCTCGGATTTTTTCTTAATCAAACTTCGGTTTTCTGCTCAGAATCCGGTTTACGTTTTTTCTTTAAACTTCAGTTTGTGTTGGAAACTTGATCACAATCCTATTCGAAAATCAACTTTTCTGTTTTATCACAAAGTTTTCAAGAAAGAAGAAAACGGAAACCGGGTTTTGAAAGAACAAAATGGTATTGTTGGTTTTCTATATTTTTATTTAACCGATTACTAATTTGTGTAAAAACGAATTTTGCCTAATGTTAATTTTAGTTTCGAGCAAGTACTTTATTATTTAGATTAACTATTTTAGTCACAAAATTATGTCTTGTAATTATTATTACCGAAAGAATAAATTAGTTAATATATAACTTAATACTCTGAATTAATGCTGGATTTCTTGCGACGCAAACCGAGATTTTACTGACTACTGAACGAATGGAACTATGTTCAAAATTACTCACAAGTAAAACAGTTTAACAAGCATATAAACGCGAACCCGTGTTCTTCTGAATGCAGAACGCAAGTAACAATGCCAATCGAGATTTTATATAAATGAACTGCGAATTACAGAAAAGAAACATGTTCTAAATTCAAACTTACTGAGAAAAAAAAAAACTGTTTTGCAATTGCCCAGGCAGTAAAGTTGATCACAACATTTGTAGTGGACTCCACTACAAATAGGGTTCGAAACTGCGGGGGATTTCCCCCACTGAATATTTTGAAACCATTTCTCCTCCTCACTAACATCTCTCCCCTTTTCCTACGCTTGAATTTGCATTCGTTTACATATGTCAACATTAATTCACCTACTCCAACATACACGCCGCCGTGCACTTCGTATCAATCTCTCAAATCCCATTCATAAATGAAACGGCCGTACTTCCTTTCCCCATATCTCTTTCAGCCTGAAGACAGAATAAGAAGATTCCCACAAATCACCCAGATATTTCCTTTTCTGATGACTCCCAAGTTACCTCAAGCTTCGTAATTCACAATTGGCCACCATATGCACACCAACACTTCTTGGTTTAACTGGGTTTTCACTGTCTCCATCAATGCCTGGGCAAAAGGATAATTGCATTTGTCTTACTAACACCATTATGTTGTGATGTAAAATGTACTTATCATCACCATCAGAATAAAGTGATATGATCTGTGTAAACCTTCTTTGACAGACCTTCCCCAATCCTTATTCTCGCATAATACCCCTTCAACGGGAAAGATCTTGCACCTTTACGACAAATGCTTCGAGGGACAACCAAGGTTGTAGAGATATCTAAGAAGATACAAGAAACAAGACTTCAGTGGTATGGACATGTCATAAGAAGAACAAATGACTATGTAGTCAGAAGAGTGATGGCAATGCAAGTGGAGGGCAAGAGAGGCAGAAGGATGCAATGGAGGAAATGGATGGATGGGGTTAAGAATGATCTCGAGGAGAAGGTCTATCAGGGGAAGAAGTTCAGGACAGGGCTTTGGGAGAAGACTCGTGAGAATCGTCGACCCCACGTAGGTGGGAAAAGACGGCTCAGAGAAAGAAAACTACAAATGCTATAGAAAAGAACAAATGGAATAATGTTTCTTCCATATTTTTTCTACAACCAAGAAAACTGCTACGTTTCCTGCTGTTCTTGAAAAAGCTGAGGTGAACAAGTTTCCTTTCTGCAGTTAGCAGCTCTTACAGTGATTTTTTGTTCGCTAATTAACTCTCAATATAACTTACAATTTGCAAACTATTTTCATACAAACGGGAATAAACATTCTCAATGTAACAACGGAAGCTAAATATCAGAGAGCATAACTTTAGAAAATGAGATTTAAAAAAAAAAAAAGATACGATTCGGATTTACATCACTCTTTTTCTAGGTACCATGCAAGCATTCGTTAGGTCAAATTGAGGGAAAATCATGTCAGGATGAACCTATGCAGCCTCTTCAGAGCCCATTTTATAGACAGTCAATAATTACGTTATTCCTAATCTTCTTACACGTATTAATGTACTCTGACACGTGAGATGAAGTGAACGTAAGAATTAAAAAAGCAATTTTGGTCGCGTTACAAGTAACATACAGATTAAAAAAAAAAAAATCTTAATCAAAGGATGTAAGAATTGTATTAGTGTAGTAATATAATTAGTGAAAATGTCCATTTACACATTTAAATATGATTGTAAGTACTAACTTTGTACTTAATTTGATTCTTTCTGCCCCTAGCAGCAGCCGCCGCTGACAACTTAATCTGTAGGGGAGGTAACCGTTGTGACATTTGAAGTACAGAATTCGCATGGGATTCATCGACTATGTGTTGTCCCATTTCCCCATCTTCTGCCTGAAAGTAGAACAAGCAGTCACATTATAATACATACACACAGAAGACATAAAAATAATTCGTTCGCACGAATGAAACCTTCGAAAACAGGTATTTTGTACACCGAAGTATTTGTGTGATTCCGAAATCACATACTCGGGAATACTGAGCGACAAGATCTTAGTGAACTGGTCTGAACCTTCATTAACACCCTAGCGTGTAAAGTGCTTTCTAGACAGAGAAAAGTCCCCATTCCTTGTTGTTTCCTCACTACACTGAATTCAAACAGTCTACTATATATGAAAAACATATACATACACACACACACGCATATCACAGAGTGCAGAGACACTTTTTATCTTTATTATCGACAGAATATACTACGGAATACAATAATTCAAAATGCTAGTAAGCCCATGTTTCTATTTTTTACTATGGGAGCAATTACAGCCAGCAAAACATTAAGTAGGTTAGTAATTACCTAGCTACAGTTAGTTACTACCTTCTTTAAATAAAATAAATGATTAATTGTCTACAAATAGTTAACATAAGGCTGCTGATCTCTAAAGGGACCTTGAAAATTTTATTCATTAATTTCACACGGCGATATTTTTACGACTTATTTCAGTCGAAAGTAATTTTCTCTGTTTTGAATACACTTTTATTTTCATTGTTATTTTTGAAGAGTTAAGGTTTGCAAATATGCATATTTGTTTTTAAATAATGGATCATATTAAGGTACAAATCTTGAAAATATTAATCCTTGTTATCCTTTTTATAATGGTAACAATTCCTTCGCAAGGAGCGTTTAGATTTCCTCCAGAAGGACTCTTGACGCGAACGTCGAATTATTGTGTTGAAATGTGTTATTTGTATGGGTACAAGTTTTGAAAATGCATATAAAAGATAACAAAGTACAAGAAAGAAAGTTAGGTAGGTGAAGAGTTTAAATTCTACCTCGCCAAGTTTTGGATATTAAACACTCAATTTTGCTCCGCACATTGAATACGTAACTTCTAAAGCACTCAAACTTCTAGGTCTTTTATACAGATCTACCGACAAAGATTTCAGAGCTCTTCGATCATACTTTCTAACTTGTGTACTTCCTAATATTGAATACTGTTCACCAATCTGGGCTATGGCTTGTGACACTAACTTAGCTAAATTGAACAAAATCCAAACTTTCTTTATTCGTGTTATACAACATAGGATACCGAATCTTCGACATAAAACAATCGAAGAAATTTTGAAATTTCTTGACCTGCGACACACAGAAACATGAAGACGACTCAATGACTCGAAATTCCTTTATAAAATAATCCATGACCAACGATCTTCTTCCGCTTTTTAATGTAGGACTACCTAGACAAAATGCTCGTTCTCAACATCTTCTCTACCTCCAAAAACAGAGACTGACTTTTGGTTCAGAGATCTTTTATGTCACAGTCTTATAATTCACTTCCGTCGCCACTTGATTTTTAAGCTACACAAAAGAAAGCCCCTAACAATGTTGTAAGAATCTGGAGTTAAAAAAAAAGTTTTCATTGTATTGCTTTATATCATTTATTATTTTATTGTTGTCTATTAATTTGTTACAAGAGCAGTGTAAAATCACGTTTGCTGTATCCGAGCTATTGTAATAAATAAATAAATCTTTACACAACTTTCTTTCCTTCTTTCAATATACTTGCACTATGAAACACTATTTCACATTTTGAAATACTCGTATCCATACAAAAAACAGAATAATAAATCGTGATTCTCCTGGAAGAATCCAGGAGAATCACTTTTGCTGGACGTCCAAACGTTCCTTGATAACAAGAATTACATATTTTTTTAAATAATAGTTGTATTCCGTGTGTAAAAAAAATTGCCACTATTTATATAAAAGGGTAAATCAAAAGTTATCCACACTTTCGTCATAACTTGCTTTAGGTTGGCCACACTGCCTTCTGAACTCGCATGCTATAATGTGGTACTCTTCTGGTTACGTTAAAAAGGTTTGATCTTAATTGCTCCGTTACAGAGTGAACATGGCCACTTCGCTGGCAGTGTGCACCAAGAAAGAAGAAGAGAGCAGTGACTCGATTCCTCTGGTCTAAAGGTGTGTCAGGGGCTGAAATTCACCGCGTGGAACCAGCACAATGCGGGGACAGCACTCTATCGCGTAGAAATGTGCATGAGTGGATCGAGAAGTTTAAAAATGGCCGGACAAGGATGAAGCACAAAGAGGGTGAAGGATGTCCATCAATCTGCACCACTGACGGGAAGATTCAACAAGCTCGAGAGATGATACTTCTACGCGGTAGAGTGCTGTTCCTGTACTGTGCTGCAAGCCCGCGATGAATTTCAGAGCCTGATGCACTTTCAGACCACACAAATTGGATCACTGCTCTGTTTTTTCTTCGTGCACACAGCCAGCAGAGCAGCCATGTTCACTCTGTAAAAGAACAAAAATGGAGCAATTACGATCAAACCTTAGTAACATAACCACAAGAGTATCACATTATAGCATGAGAGAGCAGAAGACAGTGAGATCAACCTACTGAAAGTTATGGCGAAAGTGCGGTTAATTTATTATTTACCCTCGTACAACCATGATGCACAAGGTAGCTGTGCAATTCCAAGTATTTACAATATACTTACGTGTAATTAGCCACAGCTGATTTTGTAAAATAAATAACAACAACTCCTCTTGCGTTTCAAATGAAAGTAGATATATCTTCAGGAACCAACACGTAAAAGAAAAAGAAGGAAAACCAAATATACACATCGCTTCCCTCTCTTCTATTTTTTATTATCATTTAAGTGTTGCTCCCTGAAAATGTATCCAGTTGTACATGAAACGTCGAATCTGTTATTGTTCATTACATAAACACCGGAGGCTAGTTACACCTAATGATAATCGTGTATATTAAAAAGTGAACTTTTATCAAGTACAGCCTGTCAAAATTAATATAAGAAGAGAGATAAAAACAGAACTCTAAAAGTTGACAAATCGATCAGGAGTCTTAAAGCTGAGTCAACGAAAATAACTACATTTTCAAAACACCTCATGGATACTTTGAAACTTTAAAGTTGTAGCCCTTACAGCATATAAGTTAGAATTTGTCTTTCAATCGTTAGTCAAGTCAAGAGTTTGTGGGCTTCTGAGAAAGGGACTTCATGGACCCCACCAGGATTTGAGCCAGGCCCAGAGCCACAGAATATAAGCGTGCTAACAATCAGTCCTAGCTTGCCTTTGACTGCAAAATACTAAATCCGTTCGTTCGAGAAAGAAGTGGAAAATAATTATTTTTAGCTATAATTCATGGTACCATTCATGTCATTTGGTGGACTGAGGAACCACGAAAAACCTAAGTAACAAGGCCGGATCAGAACACACCATTACATGTTAAATACCTTTACGATGAAAAGAAGCATTTTCTATGTACTCCCACATAAAAATAACACTCCACACACACGAAAAAAGCACAAAACTAGTTCCTTCAATATGGTTATATGTTTAATCGACTAGTATAATTAACACTGAACAAATTTTGAATGACAATTATAGAAACACTATGTAATGTAGCTTACAAGGAAACGACGTCACTTTGCTATCTTGGATTTCCACCAGTTTCCTCACAGGTAAAGTACAATCAGCGGTTTTTTTGTTGTTTTTTTTTTAACTTTGGTTAATATTTCTTTTGTGAATACTTTTGGATTGGATGGGACCGTTTTCTGAAAACAACTTATATCGGTTCATCCATTCCAAAGTTATCCGTAAAAGAAATTTTACCAAAGGAAAAGAACTTTTACTGCTGACTATACATGTTGTACAGTATCTCTGTACAGCCTTTCGATCCAACACCCAACCCTACAGCAGAAAAAGCCGGAAAAAAACTTGAACGCCTGAACGGGAGCCTCTTACAAGACATTCTTTGTAATATCTCCCCCACGTCAGGGATTACAATAAATTAGCACCCTTCAATATTTTCTCTCCCGAGGCTACGTCAGAATGGTTTAGTATTTGGCTAGCAATTTTCAAATGATGTTATAATTCGGAATAACACATATTATATCTGCCTTATACAAAGTATTAAAGTGTGTTAATGGTGAAGAGAAGGATAGGGACATCGCGGAAGAACTATTGAACATTTCAGACAGATCTCATCAATAAATTAATTTGGTATTATCGTTGACAACTCTGCTAAATACTGGAATTGAATTTCATTCTGGAGACAAAGTAGAAAAAAAGGACATGAACCTCATCACTAACTAATAGTTTGCGAGATTGATGGCGTTGTGAAAATTCTCTGTATGGCTTCGATAGTACAGGAATAAATCAAGACACTGGCCGTGAAAGTGGCTACTAAGAAACCAATGTGGAATTTTGTGCAGGAAGTCGAAAGTTAGAAAATCAGTTTACATGCACATTTGAACTGGCTGTATCATCATCAGTAGTGTTCTCCCGAAAGTCGCAGGTCCCTTAAGGTACGTTAAGCCCTCTTCATTTATCCTGAGCTTGTGCGTTTTTTTCATCTCAGCATAATATTTTTCATACTTAATACCGTCAAGGAGTTGGGACTCGTCTTCTTTCTCTTCCTCCCAACCGCACATCTGCTGTATATCATAGTGATGATGATGAGTGTTCTGCCCGAGGGTCTCTGGGAAAGGTGAACCGATGGTGTTTCATTATTGTCTTCCATCGGATGAAGATGACAGGACCTACAGTTTAACGTGGGTACAGAACCACTTGTAATCACCGGTAATCAAACCCAGAACCTTTTGATTACAAGGCAGCGAGCGTCTCCATTCACCCACAGCTGCTGTATACGCTCGCGTAATGTCCGCACTTATTTTTACTAAAATTACGACGCCAAAATGCGAACTTTACGCGGGTCGTTCAAAACACCGCGCATTCTTCCGTTATTGATTTTTTTATATAAATTGAACTTCGAACTTCTTATGAAATACCGGTAATTAATCAGAGAAGCGGGTTCAGGGGAAACCTGTTTGCCTTTTGTTCTTATATGCTGAGTTTATTGTTCACGCCGATGTTATGACTGAAGGACACCTGCACGAGAATGTAAGGGAACGCGAACAAAAACAAAGCACGAATAAACCTAACTTCTATTTTCAAGTAGAGGAAATCTGTAATTTTTAGGGTGCGGACACTATACGGGTCACTTTTTCTTTAACAATTTTACCTCAAAAGTTCGGGTGGAGACAGTATGTGAGCGCGGACATTACGCGAACATATACGGTATTTCGAATTCACTTAAAAGTTCCTAGCCAAAACTTCAGCGTTCAGACATAGCTGGGAAAAAGTAAAAAGTATGAAAGCGGGTAGCGGATTCGAACTCATGGCATGGGAATAAAAAGTACAATGACCACGCGACACCAGCATTTCAACTATGGCAGCCAGACAGAGGACGCTTCAAAAGAGGCGAGTTCCTCCACTGCCTTTACAGAAAGGGACTCCGACTTTTCTCCCTAGACACTGTTAGGTATAGCGTCGAATAGGTTTATACTGGGATACTATGCAACATACATTTATTTGGAAGGAAATTCTCGTAAAAATCGAATATGTCAAAGTAGCGTCCTCTACTTCTCAGAAAAGTGAGATCGAAAATATACACTGTACTGGGCAGCAAATGTAAGCCCATTGAACTATAATAAGACAATGGAATTACGTTATCATCAAGACTCCACAATCTTAATATTTCACATACTTACAAAATCCACTTATGATAGTGAAAAGAAATCATGCAGGATGGGTACTCTTTTTTAATAAACTACATCAAACCAATGAACAAATTCAATACGACGACAGAATGCAGAGCAGATGAAAATGTATATCTCTTACTCGAAAGACATTGATATCTCTAGAGCGGTTGTGACTCTGTGGAAGTGTGTTGGCTTAGCATTTAGTGAGGTCCTGGGATAAATCCCAGCGGGCGACCATCCTGAAAAGTTTTTTTCCTGTCACAACAGGCAATAGCTGGGATGGTACCTACAATATAGCCCCTACCTACCTTCTAGCATCCTCTCCCCACCCTATCCCGGCCTGAAATACCTAAATCCAATAAGAAAAAAAATATTAAAATTTGAAAGACATAGAAAGAAGCACGAAATTTTGAGATTTCTATCCTACATTCAATCTCTGCGGTAGTCTCTAACTAGTATTTGAACCCAAGTACTCATAATTTATACTGAAACCCCAACTGTACAAGTCACTAAAACATCCCAAACATGAGATGGACGGACAACCACTACTCAGAAGAAATATCAGTTATTTTAAATAATTACATCTACCGAAACCCAAGTATCTTCAAATACTAACGTTACGAATGACATCTTTATACCAGATATACATACTACTAATTGTTCTCTACTATAGACCCACAACTTTTAATGAATATACTAGCCCTGCTTCATGTTTTCTTTCACAGAACGAAAAGAACACATTAGCATTTATCTACCTGTATTATTTCTTCTACCATATCAGTTTCCGCTACCATCCCTTGCGAAACTGATTCCACGGAGAGCATATGGCCACCTTCATCCACTGATTCTAGAACAACTTCAGCCTCCGGAAGAGTATGCTCGATTATTTCCTCATAATCAGCGTCTCTGTCGTCACTACTCTCCTCTTTCATAATTCGTTCTGACTTCACAAGTCTTTCATTCTGAACGGTGTACTGTCTATGGAGCAGAAATACAAGGCGTGTCAACAAACAGGGTAGCTACAAAACTAAAAAAACTAAATTCGTGACTTTTACATACAACAAAAAGATCAAGCATTGTTGGAACCAGCTGGGATTGCCACACCTAAACTCAAAACATATGAGTCCTTAGTTAACTATATTTCTTACCACATCATGCTGTAACATTAGAAGTTCACAACATCAAACATGTAAATGTATGGGTCATATTTTTCTGCACATTTGGAATAATGATAAATTACATATACCATTAAAAATAGCTCAAAATAACAAGGTTTATTTGACTGAATTAATTACCTAAACCTCAATTTCATGACATTTTCTTGACCAATGACTAAATTTCATTACTGTTTTATGACCTTTAGACAAATAATAAAAAGCACAGGTAAAAATAATTTCCAGGAAACTGAAATACCAGAGTTTATAACAAGCGTGTGTACAATTAGATATACAGAAAATGGATGATAGATAAGCACGAAAAGTTGTAAAACGAAGCACCACTGAACGAATATACATGACAAGCGAAACCCTTGAAATGTTAATCTTAAATCTGCATACTCACATTTCGTTGGTATTGCCACATGATACAAAATTTCAGACTTAAACTAGCTTTTCAACGACTATTTTCAATGAATCTGAGTGTACCTGCTAGCATAACGTTACAACGTAACGAACATGAGAAAATCCGTAACAACAGTCAAGTAAATTTTCAGACTTCCAATAGTTACCGCCCCTATCGACTATCTTCGACGAATGACAGTGTACATGCCAGCATAACGTTACAACGCAACGAATATGAGGACATTTCTAGCAGTAGAATTTTGAATTGAATTTCTAAGGCCTTTAGGCAGCTTTGGCTCAGGCTGGATGGATAATGATGGGATGAAGGAAGTGAGAAGAAACGGGAGAAACCCTGAAGAAACCAACGCACACGGTGTTTGTCCACAACAAAACCCACATGGCACAAGCAGGGTTTGAGCCGACGACCCCAAGCGCCAGATGTGAGCGCTCTAA
>JAGDQP010005972.1:0-26518 GCA_022664845.1 Lepisma saccharinum
TTTGGTATGGACAACTGTATAATATAATGGAGAAAGTAAATGTCGATCTCCACCAAATAAATAACAATAATGTGTAAATTATTATATTATTTTCTAATCTGCAGGAGGAAGAAATACTTGCGACGTAGAGGGTATGGCATGCATTGCTCGCACCAAAGGTAAGTTTAGTATGTGGATATAAAAAGGGTCTCAGTTTTTAGAAAAATATTGATACCTTCTGTTTAAGTAAAATTCTCCGAAAATTTTAGTTTTATTTAGTGGGGGCTCTTAGCAAGATGAAGGGGACAGGTTGGACAAAGCACCAAACTGTGCAAGGTTTTTTGTTAGATCATATGCTAATATTTTTTGGTAGGAACCACGCGATTAGCGCTCATGGATCCTATTACTTGACATTTTTATTGATCTTCCTACGCAACAGAAAGCACTTATTTTCCTAGAGGCTGACACGGCAGTCTGGAGCTTCACCCTGCTGTGGAGGCTCACATTCCGGTTGTAAAAGTATTCGCGTTATTAACTAATAAGAAGTGTGTTGAAAAATGTTAAAAACAAGGCGGACTGAAGATATATCTTTTATTGTTTTTTAAAGAATTAGACTTTTAACTTTAAGAAGAAAGAAATGAAAAGGAAAAACAAGATATGTTCTGTGTTTAATAAACTTTGCAGAAAAAAAAATTTGGAAGTTCAGTTTCTGCTGCAATTGCACTTGCAAATTTCTGTGCAAGAGCCTTTTTACAAGCACACTTGTCTGTGGAACCAGCTGCACCTTTGCAACCACACTTGAGAAGTTCACCATAAGCCTTAGATGCCACTGGTAGTGCTGTCCAGAATGGAGTCCAACGCTAACTGTCTTTGTCCATTTTCCACCCCCACCCCTCCGGATTTCGTAGCTTCTGCTGAGATACATTATATGTGCACCAGATCCCTGCTTGATAAACAGCACGCTTTTTATGTTCAAAAAGTGCAGACTGTGTTAGTGGGA
Source organism: Lepisma saccharinum (assembly GCA_022664845.1). Classification (NCBI taxonomy): domain Eukaryota; kingdom Metazoa; phylum Arthropoda; class Insecta; order Zygentoma; family Lepismatidae; genus Lepisma; species Lepisma saccharinum. The sequence continues at coordinate 980 of JAGDQP010005972.1, forward strand.
TGGTATCCATATTCTTGTATTGCTGACAAAACATTTCTCTCGGAGCTTCATTCACTGACTCCAATTGACTTGTTTTCTGGTACATGATTACTGTGAAGCGTTCAAGAATTCGAAAACTGTCACTCTAAACGTCCACTGCTATGAAGGGATTCCTGTCAATTTTCGTGAAGGCTTTAGTAACTTCCGGATTAGATTTCCAAGCCATCTATCCTGATTTCTTTCCTCTCCTAAGGAATGCCGAGACAGTGTCACAGCCAGTGAAGCTGTGAAACACCGGCAAAGCTGTGGCATTCTCCTTCCCCAAGGTTTGAGCAATAACATTCACGTGGATGTAGGAAAAATCCTCCCTGTACCGATAGCTAATCAGATATTGGTATTGGGACACAAGTCTTGTAGCTGGTGAAACTTTCCTATCAGAATAACTACGACATCGATGTTTACAGTGCGGACGAAACAAGACACAGATTCTTGTTGCAGGGCATGTTGTACATGTAAGACCAGTCTTACATCTGCCTCTTCGTGGTTACAGGCTGGCATGGATAGGTGACTATCTCTCACCAAAACGCCGTCTCCATATATCACTACTTCCTTGCCAGGGTATAATTCACTGCTCTCGATCTTTTCTGCCAGGAACGTGAACAGCTCCTGCTTGTTGTCTGCATCACACAAGAAGTTTTTCCATTCTCCTGAAATTTTATTTTGACTTGCAACCTTTCTTCTTTTTCCTTTTCTTCTTTTCTCTCTGACCGAGTTTTTGATGCTTCCTTTCACATACCTGTCCCAGACAATGTCTACCCTTCTTGAGTTATCAAGCTTCTGGTATGAAAACATCAATGAAATAGTCTTCAAATGTTCTGACACATGCAGTTGGCGAGAGGAAGTGCACTACAGCAACACCATCGAAAACCTTCACATCAAAGAAAGTTGCCACATCTTTCTCAGCTGTTTCTTCCAAAGACCATCTCAGAAGCAAGACTCAAAACATTCACATCTGTTGACGGCTCTTCATTCGGGTCATCCAAGCTGCTCGAAAATGCAGTTTTATCATCAATTCCATCGAATTGCAGTACGAATGACACTTCTTTCTCTGCTGTCTTTACCAAACATGTCATCAAGTCAGACTTATTTCTAAATCGAAGTTTTCCTTTATCAGACAAAGATGGAGGAAATGGGTGATTTTCATTGCTACAGAAAATACTCATATCACAGTTCCGGTGTTGTGCGACGATGCATAATCTCGAAAACAGATTGACATCTGCCTTCAGACTTGCAATCTTGTATGCTTCCTTGCCACTGATTTTCGGAGCAGGAGACGTGAACAGTTGGAAGGAGTTCTTATGAATTCGGTCATGAATAGACCTTTGGTAGTCAGCCAGTACTGACTTGCAGTAGGCTTTGTACTGTTATTCGCCAACCTTTTCGACAGTATATACTGTATTCACTTCGGACTGGTTGAGAACATCATGAGAATCTAAAGTCAGCAGTCCATCAGTACCATTTAGGAATGGATTGTCCATTTCCCTCATAGTCTCTCAAAGGCTCAATATCTGTTGATTGAAGCTCTCCTGCGTTGCGAGGCCTTCTTCAAGGTGATAATACTTTACATTTTCCAGACTGCGACTGTGTTCAAACTCTTCGAGCAACCATGCTTGTTCAGGGCCTGCTTGCATCCACTTTCTGATCAGTGGAAGCTAGCATGGATTTTCAGTGGGTCCTATTGCCTCACCAGATTATTTGACAAGCTCATTGTTCTGTTCATGAGCTTGATCAACAGACATAGCTGAGAACTTTGTTGTTTTACGAACCACCCAGTGGCCATGTTGCACAAACTCTTGGAAGATGGATGATGGCAGGTTTTCCATGTCGCGGATATGAATATTGATCCAGCGAGCAAAATTTTGATGGCCCAAAGCAAAGAACCATGGAACCAGGGCTTTCACTGACTCTACATACAGAACAAAGTTAGCTTCTCTATGAGCTCTAACCAAGTGAAGACCAATGAGTTCAAGCCTGAAGATAGTATCACAATACTGGAATGTTGGACTCTGTCTAACCATTTCCTGTCTCCATGTTTCTTCTGAACTCGCAGTGTCTGTGGACTGTGATGCAAGAAAAGCATCTCTCTGGAGCTTCTTCAGAACAACAGCACATACCTGGTGTGCATGTCTCGTCCTGTTGATATGTGAGCAGCTGAGAAATGAATCGGCTGTTCGTGACGATGCAAGTCCTGCTTGTGTCAGAGCGTTTGACCATCCCGAGCCTTCGAGGTACTTGCCAATGGTTTTCCAAATAGTTAACTCTATATGGAGGCCACCGAACATCACTACAAATTTGTCTTCTCCGTATTTTCTGGGCCATTTCCATTGTATGTACTTTGCAAACGCAAACAGGGGAGTATCCATTGCAACTACTGGTATCTGCTTTGGATTCAGGAACTGTGTTGACTGACGAAGAACACCCATACCATGCTTGATCATGGCCACTAATGCTGCCTTCTCATAGACGAGAGGAAGAAGCTGTGAAACAGCAGGCTCTTCATTTGATTGCTCTGTCTGATGGGAAGCGTGGAAGGCTGACCATGATAGACTGTCTCCCTTTTCCAGCTTCCCTTTATTAATCAGTTCGAGAGATGATTGAGTCCACAAATTCTCATACATCATTCAACCATATCTCCCACAACTACCTTTGCCATATTGATTTTTGGCACCTCAACTGTTGATTCTTTCAGAGCTACTACTGGAACAGTAGCATAGCTGTTAGCTAAAGATAGGTTCTTTCTCCCCGTCTCCGTAAGAAGAGTGAGAGCTTCTCTGGTTTGCCCTGGGTTTGAAGTTGATGGTGCTTGAAAGATGCTGATCCCAGTACCATGGAAGAACCCTTGGCAGTGGTGCTTGTAGGGTTTCGATCAAGATTATCTATTGCACCAACTGTGAAAAGCCCATTGCAAAGCGTGGAGGACACACTTCTCCTTCACTCAGTGATTTCTGGCAAACTGCAGTTGCTAGCTGATTCTCCACCTGAGAACACGGCGATAATTGGCGCAAATTTCCAGGTGGTGTAGTTGACTTATCAATTTTCTTGATCGTGTAAGTATGTGCATATTCAGCCCTATGCATAACGTAAGTGGCGGTTCAGAAGACAAAGAATGACGAGATTGCACCCCAGATTTTGTTGTTTTCTTGCAATTAAACATGATTGTTTGGGAAATAGTAAGAGTTTCCTGTGATTCGTGAAAGTCTTGACTGTTGCTGGCACATCCATTCAATAACATTGAAACAAGCATTTTCAATGTCGTTGGTACAGAGTTATTTTGACAGTTTGGTGGGAAAGTGCAAACGAAATGAAATCTATCAGATCCAAAGATGTCTTCCCGAATGATATTTGCAGCTTTAGCTAATATTGCTGCATCTTCGTTATAATCTGCAAAAGCATGTTTTAACAATTGTTTCATGCCCTGGTCCAAAATAAGCACATTATGCTTTCCATCACTCTGCACTTGGCCCTGCGGAAAGTAGCTAAGAACCTTTTCCTTGAACCGAACTTTGTTGACCTCCTTCTGAACTCAAAGTTCCATAAGACGATCTGCATATTTGGGACGCAACTCAGATAGTTTGAAGCAGAAAACATCTTCTTCTACTGAGTTTTCTATAAAGTGTATAAGTTCAATGAAAGCCCGCGCCTCAATCTTATTTTCTTCCATTTTACCGTCATTAGTGGTTCTTCTTCTTCTCATGAGTGCTCGATGACGATTCCAAAATTCGGTAAGGCATTTTAGGTGTTACATGCCATCTTTGCTACAACATCTCCAGCAGATATTCTCGCTAAAACAGCAGTATCTTCTAAGTCTGTGGCCATGTGCCTGATATTATTATCAGCCGTCATTGTCATGAATTCATGAAGGTCACCCTCACTTTCAGTGCAAAAGATGCAGATCTTCTTTGTCTGTGACTTAAATAGCATAAAATTACTCTGTACTGACCCAGGTACTGTTATTTGTATTAAGGCACTATTTAACAGCTGTGCGCTCTGTTGGCGGACACGCCCACTTAGAATATAATTCGTAACTCACGAACCATTGTCTTGTTCACGTGGACCCTACCAAAAATCAGAACTGTTAGTAATACGAAACACATGAAAAAAATATGGTGCTTTTGTCCAACCTGTCCGCTTTTGTCCAACCTGTGCTTTTGTCCAACCTACTATAAAATTTTAGGTCTATGATACTGCACTAATTATATTGCTTGTTTCTACAAAATAGCAAATTCTTCTATGAAAATGTTACTGCAGGGCATACAAATTCATCTTTTCATATATAATTTTTTGAACAAACTATTGTGTAATGAAATAATTCTATATTACGTAGTTATTTATATTGGGTGGCTCTGTGCCTTACAGGTCATGCATTAAAGATATGGTAAAAAAATCACACATTGCTCATTTTTTAATTTTTTTTTGTGGAAATTATGAAAAAATAACATATCTTTAAAATAGTGATTGTTGCCGAACTGTACTAGATTTGATTGCTAGAGAAAAGAAACGACCGAGACGGCCAAATGCTACATGGGTAGATGAAATCAAGCGTTATTTTGGAGCTACATGGATGAGGATAGGAGTAAACTGAGGCATAGCAGTGAATAGAAAACGGCTGAATATGATATATATACCGTATATCTACAAACGCCTGGAGTATTAGAAATTCTTTTTACAATAAATGTATTTAGAAATTTAATAACAGTGTTTGTTTCATATCTTATATTTTCCATTATATTAGGTTATTTAAATATAATTTCGAATCTTCTCAATGAACAAGCAAATCACTACCTAGCAAAATTAATTTTTAACTTTCAGACCAAAAGGAAGATTTTCAACGTTCTTAAGTATCTCTTAATGAACTTCTTAGTTAGTGTCTGAGTAAAACGCTAAATTAGGTTGTATTTTCTTTCAGAAATAATGACTTCCTCTAAAGATTGCAATTGCTACCCTGGCTGTGAATCAGAGAATTTCGATACAAGACTTTTGGCAAACTTTGAGTAAGGTTTTTTTTAAAATTATTTTCTAGTGCATTGTACTTGGATAACTTTTCGTAACATATTTATATTAATGTTGGCACTTATATATTTATCTTAAATACTCTAATTTGATTTCAATTTGATTATTTCATTACCTGCAGATCACTTTGGCTCATGCGAATATAACATGGAAAGAAGTAGGGTAACTTAGGGAAATATGTCCCAGACTTAATTTGTAATAAGGCCTGTTTGCTGTAATAGAGAAAATTCTTTTAAGAAATCCCAACAAGGCCGGATGGCCTGCGTAGCCTTTCCTATGCTTCCCAATTGCTAACGTAGTACGTATTTAAATTAACTGAAGTACCTTCGCTCGGAAATTTTAAGTATTGAAGACTGTGGCTAGTTGCAACACTTTTTACATTTTTCGCGAATAAGATAAAAATATGAACCCCAGAATCTCACATTTTCTACGGTATATTCTGTTGTCCTTCCTTTATGCCATATCTAATTTTGGTTGACTCAAATCCGTAGGGAATTGAGTGACACTGAAACGAAACAGGAAGGGTTAAATGTTCCAACTTACCCAATATACGATGCATGTTGCAACACTGCATGAGGCAAGTTGCAACAGTAAGTAATATTGAAAATACATTTCCATTCAAACAATATTTATACATATATAAGAAACTATTTTACTGACCGTTCATAGACTATTTAGTCAAGAAACTGAACATGAGAAGCGAGAGGTGAACGAACTCAAACGTGACTCTGAAACACTTTCGCTGCAGCACACCTTCGCAAATAGATTGATGCGGCGGTGAACATAAGTAGAATTTTTTATTTATTGAACAAATTACTATCATGCAACTTTGAGTGTTTTAATTATAAGTTAAAATAGTGAAAATACAACGGTTAATAAATTATGTTAACGACAGTGTTGCAACTTGCCCCAGTAGCATATGTTGTTATAATTTTCTACACGTTAGCCATTTAAGTAGCTCTGTAGGAACAAAATATCTGCATATTATAGTTGAATATTATAACCTTATTAAACCTTATTTCTCCTGAAAATTACAAAATCTCATGCAACAACACAATTCCGAAATATTCACTACAATCCTACTTCTGTAGAAATAATTACCTACTTGAAAAAATCATTTCTTCTAAAAATTCTGAAAACAAAGCGATAGTTTTCAAACATGTAACGACTGACTGCACAATGGCGCCTCAGAACCACCATGTGCACGCTCTTACTCTGCGCGCACGCCAGAGAACTAGCAATGTTGCAACTAACCTGCTGTTGCAACTAGCCCCAGTCTTCCCTATGCTTCATATATAGAGGGCGTCATGATAGGATTCATGATATGAAAATAGGAAACAAGTATACAATTAAAGATTCACAAATATTTCAATTCGTTGCTATAGGCTGTCGAAGGTATGAGATAGCTTAATATCTCTCATACCATTAACAGTAAATCTGAGGCGGTATGGTACTCTCAAAGACAAAAGACATTTTCTGATGTAAATGTGGGTCGAAATAAACATGAAATAGAGCTTCCAGCAAGTAACAATAATTCCTTTCCGGTAAGTCGATATCTGAAACAGATTTCTCTTGTAAAAACACATTTTTTGAAAAATATCCGTTGCTGTATAATAACAAGAGTAAACTTGTTGCATTTGAACTGAACTTTTCAGTACTTTTTAACAATTAAAGAAACTGTTTTCTAACGGTTAGATGCCAGTGATTACGTTTACCAGCTGTCGTGTTATTTGTGCTAGTTTGGACTCATATATAGAACAAAAAAATGTCTGTTCATACTTTACTTCCTTTCGGCAAACTGTTGCGCACCCATTGCAATCTTCGAATATACATTGTAAGATACCAGGTTGAACTCTTTGGGAGTATAATGCCGCCTCAGTTTTACAGTTGAATATACTGGAAATATCAAGCTGTAGAATACATTTCTCTCAGATATTCGCCAGTGTATAGCGCAAAACAAAGCATATGTGGGCCCTCGATGGCCTATCGTTTTCTCTATCTTTTTCATGCAAAGAATCTCGTAAGGTAGGATTGCTGATGTTGTTTTGCTATACCCAGTTTATAGGAATGTTTCATACTGGTGTGTTTCAAACATCTGAATCAGAAACGCAACAACCCTTACTGCATATTGGTTTATTGTCAAAATGAATGTTTAATTTAACGTAACGTTCTTTAAAACTCGAACCAATCTTCAACAACTAATATAATATTCGTTATCAACATTCTCAAATTAGTACGAATTACTTATTATTATCTCCGAAGCATTTTCATTGATGACCAGTGTTATTTAAAACTGTCTGTGCCCTTTAGTGCCAATTCTCCACAGAGTCTTATGTGACCTACTCTAGATTTCATGGGTGTGGACGGTTACAAAACCACTATCTTGATTATGCCCAGGCAGGATAAATACAAGTGATATCATGCGAATACCGTGGCTAATTGCTTTATTGATTCGAGTTGTTCCAAGAACGTGATCATGGGGAGCTCCCGCTGAGGTTGAGATTTGTCACCCATCAGTTCGAAACGTAATTCAAGACATTTAGTAATCAAAGGGACGATAGGTTTAATGATATCGTCAAGATACTCTTGATTATTCATTTTCAAACAGAGTGGCACAAAAATGACCACCACAATACATAACTTGTTAACTTTCCCTAAAGGCACGAATATCATTGCAGTTAATATGAATCCAAATATGCCTCTTCCAAGAAAGCATTGCGTCCCATTACGGCTTGCCCCAACGATTGGTTTCCCGGCAACGCAACACAAACCATCTTCCGGATCCGATTGAGGAAATCGGACATGAAAAGTATTTTGGCTAGCAATTGATTACTTGTGGATTATGGATCGCATATATTATAAATGTGTATCTTTTAGGTAGAAACTGGATTTCACTTTCTACTTTTGTGGTCAGGTGGCGTTGTTTCATTTGCTTAGAGCTTTTGCAATTGATATATCAGTCCTATCCGGCAGCTGTTATACTGTTACGGCTTCTTATCGATATGTATGTATGCGACATCGTCTCCTAATGCCTTTGCAATCCTCTGGATGAGTTTCTTATGCAAGGATTATCGGAGGTTAGTCGATTTCTTAATGGACTTGGATATTCTCACTCCTGCATCATGCATACAAATTTCTTGAACGAGTTTCACTCAATTCCTATCAGGTACTGACAGACTGCGCATATGCATACAATCATGGTCCCTGGAGAGCATACGATGTACAAATGATCGACACAAGAACGTTTTTTTTTAAATCTTTAATTCTATTTTTTTTTTTGCACCTTAGTCAGCACTTGCTCAGTTGGGATAGTGTGGGATAATGCATAATCCCGGCAGTTACTAGAATGACTAAAGCAAAACTCTAAAAAAAAAAAAAAAAAAAAACATTCAACATAGCCGAGTGCTGGAATCGTCCACATAACCTTCAGATTACTCATTAATCCTCACTACACAGTTTTGCCCCTTTGCAAAAAAATGGCCTTGCATCAACACTATGCAATATTAAACAATTTTTGTTATATTTTTTTCTTCTATAAATATGACATATTTACACTACGTGTTGACTGTCTATAAATTCAAAGAAATAATCTATAACCTGTTAGTATTGTAGTTTTAACTAAGTCCCACCTAATTACGTTACATATAAAGAATTATAGGAATTTGAACTCAATTATTTTTAGGTTTTAAGGCACGACGTTCAGACCTAAGACAAACATTTATGCTCAGAATATAATAGGTACGGCACCAACTGTATTTTATGTGTTCTATAGCCCGTTGAAAAAAAAATATTTTGCGTAATCCTCGGTCGTTTTAAAAGCGACACATCGTTGATTTTTTTTGGCTAACCATATTATATGCAGAGTACAGGGGAAAATGAGGGTATGTAAAATAGTACATGACATATGATTTCCTGTAAATCTCACTTTAAACCTAACTCCTTCATTTACTCTTATGTACGCGTATTTCATATTTTTAAAGTAGCTATAACTTGGTGATTATTTGTATTTTGGCATTGACAGTTCCTGGGGTGTTAGCTGTTATTGTGTAATACCTGTTGTCAGAAAATGTTCTTTCTTAAAATAGTATTTGTCCCTTCTATCTCTGTACTCTTCATATTATATAAATTACCAAAACTCTCATGTGAACAAACTAACAAGTTCTATAATATATTAGTGAGAATTGAATTCAAGGCCTTCATGTACAAGTGAAAATCACAAACAATGAAATATACGTAAGATGATACATTTTTTTCGTCTGTTTCGTTTTCCCCTTCCATCCAAATCCTGTGTCTTAATTTACCAATGTTACCTTTGGTGTATTAATTTTCCGTTGAAATTTTTGTTACATATACTGTGTTTTACAGATAATAAAAGCATGTCTGTATTAATTGATCATTTATGTTATTTACAGCTGGGAATATAAAATTGTTTATTACGCGATGTTTATCTTCCCAAGATTCAGATACAAGAGGGACGTGTTGTTTGGAGACCTAGAGATGATAGGTAAAATGAAATCTTCTAATATTTTTTTTAATATTAATTAACATATTCAGCATTGTAAGCTTTCTTCATGCTATAAAGGAAATCTACTGAAATGAAAATGTATTCAGTCATATAACTGAAATTCAATTTGAGTCAGGCATATGGGACACTGATTTGAGCGCTGCCAAAATAATAGGAAATATCACTAAAATTGTAGTCTGCTTACACCTTGCTCTATCGAAAATGAAAAATATGGAAAATCGTGCAGGATACCTATGATCATAACACGAATCTGTCTGATCCCACCCCAGCTTCCATGTGAACAGAAAATCCGCAAAAATAACAACAAAATGGTCATTACATATTGTAATATATATATATATATATATATATATATATATATATATATATTGTAAAAACAAAAATTAAGAGTAATGTATAGTGTCGTTTCATTGTTTATACTAGCCTGTAAAGCAGCTTCAATAATTAGTAACTTTGGGCTTCTTCTAGATTCGGTATGGTGAATTAGAGAACAAAGAAAGTTATGTGCTTACATATGTTATCAAATAATATGTTCATATACATGCCTGGAAATAGCTTAAAGTTAGGACGCAGACATGAGAACATAGGGTTAAATCATATTTAATTGTGAAATAGGTTGTTGTTAAGACTATGAAAACAGCTGAAATACCTTGGGTGCTACTACATTATTGTACCTTTCGTTGCAAAGGACCATATGCTCTCCGACTTTAATTATGTTTGATAATATCGGAGAATTACAATTTAAGAGCAAGTGATGTTTAGTATAAAGCAGTCGTTAATTTACTTTAGTTGCACAAGAACATAATTAGAGTTAATTTACTTTCATTTGGTTTTATTAATATTTTATTATCGTCTTCTTTTTAATATATTCCCTGTATTGTTCATTACACAACTTGTACTTACCTCTAAATTACGTGTAACTATTCATGAATGAAATACTTGGCAAACAAGCTTATGTTATTAAGCAATGTTTCCAATACGCTTCAAACTACCTATAAAGCCTTTTTGTGAGTAAATCTGGTAACTATTTTCCTCAAAATCCAAATATTGTAACTCCACTGAAACAATTATAAATTTCTGAAAAAAAAACTGAACTCAATGTAATGTTCGTTTATTCCTGGTGTTTTGGAATTTCATCTCGAAATAAATCCGTTAGTAATCTTCTAAAATGATCCTCAAATATATTTATATTTATTAATATCGTTTATGATATCTGGAAGTATTGTTATGAATTAAACTGTGTTTGGTTCTGATTCATGTTCATAAAATAAACAATTCTCATCATCAAATCTTTCGCGTTATTTTAATTGTCATATACAATGCACAGCACAAGAATTTTAGGATATATTATGAATTACAATTTGCCTAAAATTGCAATATTCGTGTATGTCGTGGTATTTTTGCTAGTTAAAAAGTAGATTCAAAATCACGATTCATTCAATGAACTATAAATATTTAAGAAGGGAGTAGAGAATTGCTTCCTCTATACATAACATTTTCTATGTGAGAGTCATATCGAAAACATACTGACCGTGACACGTATGACAAATGTAGGGAAGCGAGCAAAAAATTGGTCCTTCTCATAGAATACTCACTTCAGGTTAGGTAAAGTGAGTTTAGCAGCAGCCATTACAACCAGAAAGACGAACTAATTGTTCATGTAAGAAATATTGCCATCGGCGTCATAGTTGTTTTAAGTCTAACTTAAAGAAAACAACCGCCCTTTCCGCCCTCAAACAATACCGCCAAAGATATTTTAAATTTCTTTTAATTTTCTTTGTAATCTTTGCCCCGGATTGTTATTTCTTGCGATTTTGTAATTTTTTTCTTTTTTCTAATTTTACAATATGGCGCCCACACATTTATGTTGGTTAGGTTCTAACTTGGTATAACAGCTAATACATTTGTGTGGGTTCAGGTCGTATAATTTATGATCACTAAATGAATCCTTTAATGATGTGAAACGTAGCACTGTCAGATTAATATTGTAGAGTCATTGGTTGTTAATTGTGAATAACTGGACAGTTCAAGGTCAGAAGTAACTAAAACAACATAGTTGCCGCCTTAAAATACTTTTATAAAGAAAACACAACACTAAAAGTTACCCCCACAATTGTAACGGTGTAGAACGTAAAACTTATACTTACTTCTTAATACTCTAATGACCTGAACACGCGCAATTGTGTGGGTGTTCAACAAACGACTCTCATACCATCTGTGCAACATGAATTGGATTAGAAACAATTAAACATCATAGCGTGCCTGCACAGTTGATGCGGTCTAGGTCTTACCGTTCATGATCAACCCAAGGCGAAGTTATAAAAAGGAATATTGATCACCACAATTGTGCGAAAAAAAAGACGGAAAGGGATATCCAAGACACCTCAATCACGTTTCAACACATTGTCGTTGATGAGTATTCCTTGACACTCTCAGAGTGGAGCAATATAGCATATTCCCCACATTTGTTAGAAAACGCTCCTATGTAAGGAACTAAAAGTATGAAAAATAAATCCAGCTGATATTTAAAACTACACGATTGTGACGGTCAGCTGCCCGGTGCCAGTTCCATAAAATACTTTTGGTTAGAACTGGAATGGGGATTCCTGATAGTTGTGACAAGTTTCTGTGACAATCACCGGAACTTGTATTCCTTGACTATAACTTTTTTTCACCGAACGCATGAACTTTGCTCGCGTGCCGTTTGTTGTTGGAGTGGCGCGAGAGTGGTTGCAAAGAAGACAATGGAGTGAAGTGAGTAGCCTCATTGTTGTGCATCCAAAAAATATAATATTTACGACGGAAATGGACCAAAATCTGCGCTAGTTGATGTGCCCACATACGACGTGTGATGTAAGGAGACATATCCTGGGAAGCAGATACACAATCTGTAAGTGTGTTCCATGTTGTTTTATTTATCAGTTGTGGCTAGTGTTGCAGTTGGCATTATGTTTTCTGTTGCAAGTCTATGGTTGCCTTATGATGCATACTCCTGCAATGTCGATGAGCGTATTGACATTATAGTATGAAGTCAAATCGCCTCACTGCCTGAACTGCGTTATTATAATTAATCTATATCGTTATATTAACTGCAGAAGTCAGTATAAAATAATATAAAGACAGTGCATGTAGCGGGTGCATTGGTCAGCCCGTGACCCGTGGTAATAGTAAAATGGATGTGAACAAAGAAACAAATAATCCACTGTGCCTGTGTTACGTCTACCCGTAGTTTTATGTTGGATGTCACCGTAGGCGTATATGTTCTGAAATTTTATTGCCGATTATTCGTGTGACTAAGCTGGCAAAGAAAATAAATATAAACTATTGCGGCCATCCATTATTTTTATGTGCACGGTGACGTCAGAGACAGCATTTTGTAGGGTTTGCCATGTTGTCGTATACGTTTATGTCGAGCTAGATAGGGAACAATTGGGCATATTTGTGATACCTATATGTCATGATAAAGTCGGCTTAAGGTTGTGTAAAAGCGGTATGTGTCACGTGACAATTCACAAAGGATCCTAATCTTGAGGTATATAGCTCATGAGCGTGGTATGTATGTACGATATCAATATTATTGTCGTAGTCTCAGAATGTTTAGCGACGCGTATCCACAGATAGAAGTCAATTTCTGTAGGTATATGCCCGCTTTTGTAATTGTAAGTGTGTCCGGATGGAGGGTACCCCCCCTAGAAATGATCGTAGAACCGAAATATTCATTTGCTAGCGATAGATGGTGATAATAAGTATATTACCGCAGGTTGTAACGAAAAATTTGGATGTGCACATTTTTAGTCTAATTCGTGTGCCCAACGAATGCACACAACAATTGAATCCCTGAATTTTAGAAAAAGTCGATGTATTGGCTCAGAAACGGCGTTAAAACGGGAAATCAATGTGTCTTCGTACTCTATGAACGTAGAGTCATCAGTTGAGGTCGTTTCAAGCGCAAAACAACTAAAATTAGGTTGTCTATTTGTGGTGTTAAGCTTATTTTTACGTGTATCGTAATAATTCGCAGTGTCCTGCGTCTGTACGTTCTTCTCATTAGTATATCATGATATTGTCGTCTTGGTAGTGATGAAGACTAATTGTACTCAGCCTATTTGATAGTTTTTTCTCCGTAATTTGTACCTATTTGGACTGTTCACCACGAATGTGTTATTAGCGTCCGAGAATTGAGTAGTTGATATTTGTTACTACATTTTCGTAATTGGTTGCCTGTTGATGCGTACCTTGAACCGCGGTGAGAGTCAGCGAATATATATAATCCCGTGTGAATACATCGAATTCGACCTAAGGAAATAATATAAGATTAAGCAAAATCTAAAATACTGCAGCATTCCATAATTTACATAATTTATACTGTGTTTCTATGTGTATATTGTTGTTTATTGTGTCTCATTTCATATGTAACCTATCGAATGTTGCGTGTAAGGGTAAGAACATAGATACAAGCCCTTCGATAGTATAACTGGTTGGTGAATTTGTACTGTTCGTGTCAATTGGTTCATATTTGTTGTGCGAGACAAACCAAGTAAAGAAGCTTTAATATTGCTCAGTAATACGTTCTACGGGTTCCATTAAAATGATTTGTTCGTTGTATATGAAAGCTGTATTAATTGTTACATACTATTAAAAAGTAACGTCTGTTACTGGAAGTTCCGAGATATATTGCGTTGCTTTGTAAGTCGTTTGTTCCTAAATAAATATCATAAACAGTACTAGGTTGTGCGGGTCGAGTTTTTGTTGTCACTCTGAATATTATCGATTATATTAACTGTTCGCATTCGTACAGCCCAAGGCCCAACATCGGAGTAATTAATCAATTATCAGCTCTAACAGTTCTTGTAAACGAAAATCAGTTGCGATTTTATTCCCGTGCTCCGCATTCCAAACATCTGCTTCCGACTCCTTCTCAACAGGGAAGTGTGTGAACTCCAGAACCGTCTCACGATAAGCAAAACTGCATTGTTTGAAATTTCAAAATTATGTCATGAATTTATGATTGACCCAACTTTTACCTCTATAGCCGTGGTAAAACTGTGAATAAGGGCGTTAGTGGAACTGGTACCATCATGACTATGGGGCTTCCTCTATACACATATTGATAAATCCTCTAATCTTACTCACTAAATTTGATATGGTGAGGTTCTGGTAAACAAAACATATAGTTTCCTATGTAACAAGTGGCAACGTCCCAGAAATCTAACTTTTGGCAATCTGTCTCCTAATAAACAAAAATTGAGAATTTACTGTCTGAACATTTCCTAACAAATTCATGTTGCACAAAATACGTAAGATGTGGCGAATATGAGGATCTAACAGAACGAATCAATAGGCTGTCTACAAATTACAGAAAAGTCTGCTCCATCACTATTTGGTGATTTACCTTAAGTCACAATTTAGTTCGTCGTGCATATATCTGGTGCAGCCAACTTAACATTCTAACTTAACAAGATTGGTGAAATGTCTATGTTCGCGTATCGCCGTCGCATTTAATAGTGGCCCCGAACACAATATCGGTTCTTCGGTCGTAAACTACTCCTCTCTCGGAAAAATGCCAAAACGTTGACCTACTATTCACTTCATATCGGTCGTTTATATGATCTCCTGCATCAACAGTGGATGTCCTAAGAAACGAGCGACGTGTGTGAAGAGTACGTGGCCTAAAGTAATTCTGCATTCGACAACCTTCCTATATGTTGAGATACTCGTATTCAAAACTCTTTGTGCAGTTACGCTAAATCTTAACATTTTCTGTGACGTCTTCTTTATTCCTTAAAATATTCATAATATTTGCCTTAACCAATATATGAATGTACTGATCATTAATCGGCTTTTACGATGGAATAAATAGAATGAATTGAGAAAATAGAAAATAAAAAATTCCTCTCAGAACGAACATTTCAAGGTCCACTTCACTATGAGTAGGAAAATTTGGGAGTTGATACAGATGAAACTTGTGTAGTGTTGTTCGTTTGATTATTTGTTGATTGTGAGTTTTTTTGTTTGGTCCATTCAGCTGTAGTTGAAGGCTTGATAAAGCAATTTTATTGCAAGTAGTTTGTTTGTAAGCAAAGAAGTTTTGGAGGAAATGTTAGTTGTAAATAACGCTAGTTTGTAGAAATACTAAATTACTCGAAAATACCATCCGAGATTGGTAAAGGAAATGTTCTAGGAAAGTGACGAAAAAGAGCTTTTCGTGCAGAAACTTACAAGTGAAACATTATTAATAAACGAACTTAAGGCTTGACATAGCAATCATATGCTGATTAAATATTTCAGAAAGACCTCAAAAGACATATCAATATAAATGTGCGTCAAAGAGCTATAGAAATGTAAAGTATTTAATCGGTACTTGGTCACACTAAGGAATTATGACATTAGTGGTCACTGCGGCCATAGTGACAGCTCGTGCTTTAACTGACTGGATTGATGTGCAAAAACGAAAGTGGTAATTAAAGTATAATTGTATTTCACTAGGATCATGAAGCTTAGGTACCTCTAAATGTAAAAAAATATTCGAATTTTTAATACCTTCATTATAACCATTTCTGCAAAGACTTACATACTCCTTGGTTAACTGTACCCTACAATTAAACAAAATATTTGGACAACTTGAAAATGTATTCCATTATGTAAATGAATGATTATGGTAGTGCATTTTAAGTCAGTACACTGCACGTTTTGGAATAAATGAGGAAATAAAGTAAAAACGCAAAAAGTAAAATTTATTAACCTCACTATAAAAATTTTCTTACTCTGGTATGGCGAAACTGCTACATATAAGCTCACCGTTCTTTAGCTGATATTCATAAAAGAATGATTATTTTGATCTTATTGAAACTGAATAGAAATTCAGGTAACGATTTCTTGGACTATGTTAGAAATCCATGTTTACAAAAAATAGTTAGGTAATTAGTCACACCAGCCATGGTAAACGCTTGCAAATATTATATACGTCACAACTTGCCAATATGCATACGGAAATTTTTGACAAACTGCGTACGTTTAACGAACAAATACATGGATGTGACAAATCTTTCCAATGCAAAGAGATGGGTGAACAAAAACATTACCTAACCTCGAGCGGTCACCATGACTGGTACCACAAATACAGATTTAGCAAGCAACTAATTGCGGGCCTATTTGGTATTCATTACAGAACCAAAATTTACTTCTCGAGTGTTCTAGATAAGACAGATTCAAAATGTTGTTTACGCATTGACAACAAAAATATTAAAGGTGAGCATTTAATTGTGATATTCATGAACGAAATTTTATCATTTGGACACATAATATAACCTAAAAGAAGCTTTTTAAACAAGTTGTTTTCTCTGTTAAAATATTCAAAGTGTATTCAAAATATTCACTTAATACAGAAACAACGCTAGTGTACCTTTCACATTGTTTTTTTTTTCAAGTTTGCTGTTAGAAAATGCCACATGTAAAAATTCTCAAATATCACGTAGCGTCTGAGATGTTTCTTGTTTTCCATTCAAATTAAACTTAATTGTTATTTTGATTTCAGTTTCATTTGGTGGTATTGGTACATTGTTTTTTGGTGGAAGTATTCTATCCTGCATTGAGTTCATATACCTCTGTATTATCAAATCTGTCTGCCAAATGTTCAGAAACCCTAAAACAAGGAAGGTTTCAAGTAAGACTACGGGAAGAATTGGAGGAGCGGTCGCTTACCAGATAAGACTGGCCAATGTGTTAGATAGGGATTATGCAGTGGCTGCATTTCCGAAGTCCTCAAGATCACAATACTGGTATCTATTTCATAGAGGTACCAATAGTTGGCGAACAAGGTATGATAACTTTCGAAAGTGAGTATAATACTATCAGCTAACTTTAGTTTTCATAATACTATTTTAAAATATTTTAAAATGACTTTATAATAATGTCTCATACTCTACGAAAATTGATTGCAAAATTAGTTATCAAATTTGAATTAATGTGTTTATATGATTTCTTGTACCCGTATAAGAATGATGGGAAATTAATATTTTATAGTTCTAGTTTGCTAGAAGGAAATCATATATAATCATGGTTGTCATAATAGTTGCGTACTAAATACGGATAAATTATCTTAAAGAATATTTAAGTAAATAGAATGAGACTTTGCACATAAATATAATAAAACATATTAACACTAATCACCCAATCATAGGTAATCGTTTACATTAGTATCTTCTCTATTACAAAGATCGGACTATCTTTGGTCATTAAATTTTAGTAAGATGTCGTTTCTAAATATTGCTAGGCGATAACGAAGTTGATTGAGTTATTGTATTTTTAAATGACAGAGATTTATTTTATATTTCCTTTAGCTATAATCACAATGTTACATAGGGTTATTAATAGTTATTGTGTGTAGCGTAAATAAAGACAATCATTGGGTAAAAAATATTTTAGGATAAAGAAGGTGAGAATAAAAAAATATGAAAATTGCTTTTAAAATATATAGAAACTTAATTTGTGGCAAATAAATTAAGTTCAGCAGATTCGGAAGGTCACGATCACAATCACTGCAGATCGTCATCATCAAACATCTCTTCGAAATCATTGAAAGCGTAGCCATGAACTGCTTTCTCTTTTGCCGCCAAATACATTAGCAGGCCACCAGAACCTCTTGCCTCTTCCATCTCCATCTATGGTCCAGTTCCTTCAGGAAACATTTCATCTCCTACAACGGTATTTTTCATGTTATCAGTTACCTACTTATAATTGTGGAAAGTGACAGACGTTCCGTCAAATAAATCAAAATCACTGTAGGACTATCTCATCAAATGCCTTGCCTTTGGGTATGGCTCCCTGGATTGAAGCTACATTGCCTATGTGAATTGCCATGCTTATTCTTTGAATAAGACAGGTGCTTGCTCTATTATCACCAGATGATTGCGTGATACGCTTACCTATTTATTTTATGAAGTTGAGGCCTTCTTTTCCCCATGAACCACTGGATTCGATAGCAATGGGTACGAAATGGTACTTCTGAGCAAGATTACTATATTTTCTTCATTTTCCGCTTCTTTTCGACTGGCTATATTACCCGCCTGGATTGAGGAAAAGGAGAGGTTGGAAGGAGTATACGTATCTGAGCAAGTTAAGTCCCACATTAACGGTTTGCCTCTCTTTCAGGGTAACAGAGTCATCCCACCTGGTCTTTTATAGTCTGTTCTGCTACCTCCAATAGGTTCTCGTACTGCAGGAATGCCAGCTGAGATTAGTACTCTCACAATAATGTCATTAACATTCGAGTGACGAGGATGTCTACCTGCGCTTTTGCAACAAGAAAGCCCATGTAATACTTTGTTATTTACTTCATTTTAGATGTCTGACATTTGTGACTTTCACAAATATCTGCACCCAGGCGAATTCCAACTGCTATTCGGAAACATTCATTTCTTAGGTGAAGACCGAGAGGGGCCGAAGGTAGTGCTTTGAGCCAAGTACCTGCTTCGACGGAAGATGCGGCAATTATTCTGGTTTTGTCTTCTAAATTATCTTCAGTCGGAAGTAAAAGAGAGAGGTGTGATTTGATAATGGGTTCATCCCAAGTAAATTGCTTTGATTTAGTATCGAGTTCGGGCCCGAATGATCCAACTAATAATGACAACATTGAAGAGCAAGTCTCAATCTCAGAATCCTGATGAGAACTGATATCATTTTGGAGAAGTGATTCAATCAGGCATCGGGAACCATAGAATGACACCAAGAAGGTGGGAATAGCCAAATCTAAGGCGCGATGAATGTCTAATCCTCCTAAGTTGACAGCGAGAGATGCCTAAAACCATGTGTGGTCAGGAAGGAAACAATTTAGGATAGATTCTAAAACAGTTTTAATGGTGTTATCGTAACATTTGAGTAGATCTTCATCTCTCCAAGAAGGCGAACAACGCAGAAAATATATTAACCTTGGTATGGTAAAAGAAGATCTTAGTACCGTAAATAAAATGCTGAGTGTGCAGAGATCGATGAAAGACGTGAAAGGTACGTTTCAAATTTCTATATTTTCCCAATTAATAAGGATCTCCTTGATTCAGTAGAGAGGGCAGCACATAGAAGAAAATTATTTCAGGGAGACATTCATTGAGTGCCTGGAGCCACTTCGTTGAACATTGTGAGAAGTATGTGTGTTTTTTCGATTGTAGTTTCTAAAAAGTCAATCTCATATTTAGAAAAATTAAAGTCAAGACGAATTGTAATTGCCTTCTTATGAATACTCTTTAATGTATTTAATATAGTATGCGGATCTCCAGCTATGGTTCCGTCGTCTAGGTACCATATAATCAAGTCAGTGCTGATATTGTTGACAACAGGTTGAATAGTCGTTGGAAATAATGTAGGTCCTAAAGGGTTCCCCTGTTGTATTTTTCTTTCAGATAAAATAATATCCTTACCATGAAATAAATAGCTTGTTTGAGCATAACTTTGATACACATATGGATAGATAGAAGGAAAATTATCCTTGACAACTGTGAGCATTACTTGCCTGTCTATTTCTTATAAAGCATTTTTGAAGTCAGCCCTAGGGAAGGCTTTATACTACGGTGAGGATATGAATAATATATGCGTGCAGTATGTGAAGCAGTTTCTCCTTCATGTTGAGTGCCTACTCCAAGTTCGTGTTGGAGAAATGTGCTGAATTAGCTGATTTTTAATTATTCCGCATATAATTTAAGAAGGAAGAGTTCTCCACGTGCTCCCTATAGCGATTGGTCTAATATCTCCACATTTCTTTTTCAATTCTATAAGAGAAGTCCCGAAGAAAAATGACCTTATTACTATGGGCACTTCTCCTGATTTGATCATAGAAAGAAAATCACAAATAACCTTGGTAAGGCGATATTTAGAGTCTTGAATATTATAAAGTATTAAATGTTTGAGGATTGAAGGACGCTTGCTGTCTATCCCTCCAGCTGAACCAGTAGAGAATGATTTAAGCGCTTTACGTAACTCGTTGGACGTAAAATTTATTGACAAAAATATTATGATGTATAAGGTTAGGAGGAGCAACTGCATAAGAGTACGGAGGACGTATTTCTAATATGGCCCTGAAAATGGTAGAGTCTGATGGAGCGAAGATATCTTCAGAATTCTGACATCACCATGTATGTCGCCATCAGAAAGTTTGTTCTCAATATGCTTTATCAAGACATCGTTGGATGATTTGTTAACAGTTTTATTATGTTTGTATTTATTGGACATGACAGTCATTGGATTAGTTATATCATCAGGAGAACTACTGGACCAAAGTTGAATTCTCTGTTTCACCCATGTAGTGAGATTAGACAATTTTGGGGATTTTGAAGGCATGTTGAGAGTGATATATGGGAAGAATAAAAGTTCGATCCAGTGTTCCATATTATTAGATGTTACAATCTTCTGAAGGATTTCAATAAGAGCCTCAGCCATAGCATTTCTTACTCCTCGAGGAACTCTTCGCAGAATGGGCACTGACGACTTAAGCCTTCCCAAACTATCAATAAGTTTAGAACTCTGACCTGGAATACTGCTACCTGAAATCAAGTCGTGAGCTAGGGAACAATATTTAGCGCTAGGCACAGATGCTCTCTTTTCCTTGGTAGTGTCATTATGACATTTACCGTTGTGTATCAATAGTTCTCTAGAATTGAGAATATGTTTATTACATTTTGAGCAGAGAAAATCCCTGCAATTAAAACTGACTCCAGCAGAAATGCAGGACATATGATGAGCTTAATTATTCATTATTAAAATAATTTATGTTTAACCGTGGTAGATATTGCTATTGTTAAAGAACCCAAAATCTTTAACGAACAATAACTGAAATTTGCTTTCTTCAACATGACACAAAATATGAAGTAAACAAAATCGCATCCAATAGGAACGAATCCATGTCGTATCACACATCAATCAAGTAGGGCAATACACCACACCAGAAAAAAATAATTTGCACTACATAGAAACTCTCTGAAATTTGGAACGGAGTCAACATGACACCATACAAATTTCTAGCACCGACCAGGGGAGCGTCTCTGAACTATGGAGTATCACCAAAAACCTCGGGACATGTAGAAAGTCAGGACATGTATTTGTTTGATTGGTTATTTCCACACAAAAATAGTATTTCATATGTGTTTTAAAACGCTCTATCGATGAGGATGTAGTTGAATATCCTAGGAACAAGTTCTAATTGTGTGGAAGTTGAAAGTTATTTATAAATAGTTTGATATACATTTTTTGGAAATATATAGGCTTTAAAATAATTAACTGTTAATAACTGATTAAATGAAAAGTACGCGCATTTAGCTATTTTTTAAAAGTACGGTAAGAATAAGGACATAGAATTTAAAATACGGCCTCTCGGTACAAAATCACAGCCATATTTGATCTACTACTGAATGAGGCCTCTCCTCTGAGAGATGAGTTGTTCTAATGCTCCCACACTGAACAGACGGTTTGGGATAGAGAACCCTAACTTCTCACTGTGATCGCCACCTTTTATTCATAGCCGCTCTCCAATTGTATCACGATGCTGGGTGGGCACCGTTCTAGACGAACATATCTTGGAAAAAATGCTTAGTAGCACCAAAATTCGAACCCGGGACCCCTCAACCCGTAGTATATATAACTAAAGTTTGATCTTCCCTTAATAGATATGCTTCTAAAAGCATTGGCTACCGGAAGTTGACGCGAATATAGCATTCATGCAAGACGTAAAGACATTAATATCCAATTAATGAAAATATATACGAGAATACATTTACTGCATATAGTAATTAGTTTACCAATTACTTTCCAAAAAAGAACAATGATTTACTTGAATGGTAAACAAATGCCCGGAAACTCGCTGACGATTTTATGGTCTTTCTTTATTTATCATGTACCATTCATTATATCGAATATGAAATATGAGATTAGGTAAATGTGACCCTGGCTAATCTTCTAAAAATACACCTGTGTATCTGGCTTTGTTCCTCTGAACGAACAAAATATTGAGATTCAATTATAGTTGTTCTAAAAATCATTTGGAAGATAAGATTGCTAACACTAACAATTTCGTCTTTTTAAGGCTACTTCAGAACTAACAAATGAGCCTGCAGAAACCTTATGAGAAATGGTTCCCACCCAAATTGCTTGAAATTTAAATATGTTGTAGAGTGAAACCAAATGAGCAAAAGTCTCAATGGGCGAAAAGTCATGACGTCAATAATTTCTGAGTTACGAGCAAAAATATATGCTTAAATGGTTAACACTCAGGGATCATTGTGTGAACTTGAATTATAATATTTATCGTCGTTGTTTTTTTATATATAATAGCAAAGTAATTTAATGGAATTCGTGTTCTTGTAAGTGATGCAACTAGTGATTTAAAGGCCGAAAAAAACGAGAAAAATGTTTCCAGAAGGCAAAAATGAAAATAATAAATAGTTTTATTGACGAAATCTTTTTTGTTTTAACATTTTCATTACGAATATTCACTACTTAGCATACTTTACGCATTTCTTGTTTATGTCTAGTAAAATTGAATGTTCATACTTTAAAAAACGTACAAAAAAACTTTCTATTTACATTAAGAATGCAATATATCTCATTAGTACTCTTGTACACGAGATAAAAGTTTAGTACATTTATGGCCCTTCGGCATCTTTGGTTCAGATCGAGGATACTTAAATAGTGCTACAAATCTTTATCAGGGCAGTCTCAATAAAGATTGTTTTAAATGTATATTTTTAACAAGAACTAAGATTTTAACTAATTCATTTATCATCTAATAATGTCAGGAAAAAAGAGAACTTTTTTTCCAAAGTAGTATGAAAAATTAAGAGAAAAGTTTTTTTTTCGACGTTCAATGTTTCCGTTTCCTTTAATCATTAGAAGAAATATGATTTTTTTCGTGCTTGGTTCTATTTTACTGAACTAAGCCATCAAAATATTTCATCGCTGGAAAATTCTTTAGAAAAATTACTACCTAACAAATATTCAAAGGTAAACCCGATTCAAATGAATTATGTGTAATCGATATACTGTATAGTACACATATGACTTATCAAGGTTGGAATGTTTAAAACAAAATGTTTTAAACAGAGGCGATTGTTTTAATCATTTTGTTTAAAACATTTTGAACATTTGTTTTAAACGATATTTTTTCAAGCCGCGTTTTAAACATGTATTTTTTTCTTTCAAAGAAGCGGGAAATATCAATTCCCTATCAATAACATAAAACAATATGTTCGTATTTCAATTCTTTATATTTTATTTGCTGTGAGAAACTTTCAGGAAAACAAAAACTTCATGGGCATGTATTTGCTTCTATGATTACATTTATCTATGTCTTTTCTTATGTTTATGAGAAAATGGACAGTAGTGAGTAACTGTGTAGATTTTATAATCATTTCATATTCGGTACTTGGAGTTTATACCGGGTAGTAGAACTTATACGGTAGTTCTACTATTGTGAAAAACACGTTCGTTTTTATAACACTTCCGTTTTCTAAAAACATGAACCTTGATTTTTTTCTAAATTTCGTTTTTTTTAAATCAGAAATTTAACGTCTCTTTAAGCAAATATTACTTCCATATAGGTAATCAAGAAGTGGTGTAGCATAATTAAATCCTAGATTACATTTTGTTTTGTTTTGTGAGATATTCCAGGTTGCTTAGTTTTCAGTCTTACCAACTTTTAGTTGTTGTTTTTTTCAAATCTTCCATATCGTATCTGCCCCTCAAATTTAGCTTAAACATACTCCATTACAGTAGGAGAAAATGTATGGTGTCCTCGACCTTAAACACGCCAGTCGTCAGTGTTGCCAAATTATTTTAAAATTCAACATATAGAAATGCCTTTATTAATACAAATCTACACGTGCGGATTGATTTACACTATATTTGACATACATGTTCATTAGGCAGTGGTATAGGTCATGCAGGCACTGAAGGCACCGTTGTATGTAAGGATTCCAAACGAATAAAATATCTAAATTTCATTTTTGTTACCGTTGGACGTATCCGCATTGATTTACACCCAATTTTGCATGTGTATTACGTACTGGGATAGTTCATGTGGGTACTTCCGGCGCCGCAGTTGTTAGTATTGCCAACCAGTTTCAGAAAATAAGAAGTTTAATTGGTTACATGTCGGTGCACGTATTAGTTCCAAACTGTGTATTTATTTACTGTCACGCGTACTTAAAGTCCCATAGTGGATAGTGTTGCCGATCAATTTTTGAAATTAAGTATTTACTACTTACATTCAGTCTGGCGTATCAGACTTTGAGCTTTGGCGCACCAAGTTTTGAATATTCATATTCGACACAATCGGAACATACAGTGATAGTTCCCCATACCAAAACACACTAGCGTCAGCGTTGCCACCCAACTTTCCAGTTCAATTTTTCAAATGGCCCCCCACTGTATTACGAGCTTATAGCTATTTCCATACTTTCAAAAAGGCGGGTGGGGAGCCGCGAGACGTACCTACGTTATGATACGGTTTGAAATAATATTTCTCAGAGTCCTATTACAACAGACTCATTAGAAGAAACCTGTATGTAGTTGCTTGTTTATAAGAGTATTAATTATACATTTATGCATCTCTTCTAAAATATGCATCTAACTAACTCTATGGCTTATGGAACTCGTAAGTTCATCGACGCAATAACAAACGTTCCCCATTGGATTCTATCCTGGGCAACATCAAGCCAATTTTCTTCACGAAACCTTCTAGAATACCTCTTCAAATATTGTCCTCTCAACGACGTCTCGGTCTTCCCAATGTAATCAGCGACTGACTTAATTTTTTCGTACTAATTAATAAAATTAGACAAGGAAAAGTGGTTAATAACTTGCGATTTTACGGGTGTTTCTGAGTTACACAAATTAATTACATATATATATATATATATATATATATATATATATATAGAGAGAGAGAGAGAGAGAGAGAGAGATAGATAGATAGATAGATAGAT
>JAGDQP010005972.1:31003-73051 GCA_022664845.1 Lepisma saccharinum
TATATATATATATATATATATATATATATATATATATGTAATTAATTTGTGTAACTCAGAAACACCCGTAAAATCGCAAGTTATTAACCACTTTTCCTTGTCTAATTTTATTAATTAGTACGAAGAAATTAAGTCAGTCGCTGATTTCTGTCTATAACGTAATTGTAGCATTTCTCTATCTTGATCTACTTCACTTTTTATTTTGAACTCCAGCAAGGAATTGGGCGTTAAAATTTTGATTGCAAAATGATTTTCATTTTCAAAATGAAAATTTAGCTTTTACCGGTCTGTTTCTCAGTTACACGAATTAATATAGATTCGGTATATTAAAACGTGGTATTTAGGACAAGGATGGGTAACTAACTTTTGACTGAAAATGGCTTGATACAGTGTATCTAAAAAATTGATTCCAACCTTTTGAAATTGCTTAAATCAAATTCTGTTCAGATTTCGCGCTAACTTAGTAAACGTTTGCAATATTTCGTAACTTTTTAAATATTTTTGCTCTTTATTTTGTCTAATAATTGTTTTTCATTTAAAAATATGACAGTTGATTGCTGTATTTGGAACAAATATCCTAATTATATTATATAGAAAAAACTATTCAACAAATTGAATTATCTTTAGTAATTATGAAAACAAGTTAAATAAAATACCTTATGTGAAATTTATTGGTTTTAGTCTACAAAATCCTAGTTAAATGTATTCTTTCAACTCCTCACGTGACCACATTGCATACAACCGACTACCATCTTGGTGGGTTCGCCTCCAATGTTGAGAAACCCTGCTGTGGAATGTGGCTGTATGGGTGTGCAAGACATGAAAAATCGTAACCCCATATTGAAGCCAGAAATAGAAATTCGGGACTCTGTGTTTATT
This sequence comes from Lepisma saccharinum, assembly GCA_022664845.1. Taxonomy (NCBI): domain Eukaryota; kingdom Metazoa; phylum Arthropoda; class Insecta; order Zygentoma; family Lepismatidae; genus Lepisma; species Lepisma saccharinum. The sequence goes on from JAGDQP010005972.1 coordinate 31,883, forward strand.
GTTTCAACTATGGTTAATGATAATACACTGAAAGAGCATCGATATTATATTACACCTGTAGTGGAAGTTATTCAGTTTTTAGATATGTATAAGCTAGCTTTCCGTGGGGGCTATGCCGATGAAGAATATACTTAAAGAGATTTGTTTGCGAAACTGTTTACGTACAATTTAGAAAAAGTCAAAATCCACACCGAATGTACTTCTATTTTTCTAAAGAAACTCTACATACCATATTTCTCCTTAACTGGATAGTGAGGTTATTAAAATCATGGCAGTAGTATATCTTGAAAATGTTGCAGATGACAAAAGTTTGGATGTCCCATGGTTTGTGCTTTTAACCTTAGTATACCAAGCGGGGTTTCCTAAGGAGTCCAACAAGTGAATTTGGGTTATCCTGCCGCAACTATAACAACCAATATATTCTTGGAATATTCGGAGTTATTTAGTAATATTTCCTCAACCTAATAGTGATAGTGTATCCTCATACGAAATTTCATTTCAATAGCCCCAACTGTTTAGGATCTGTATTATATTAAACAATGTATTTGTCATCCATTTCGGATCCACGATAGTGACTTTTTCAAGATTTTAAATATTTTTTTTAAACTACTAGTGATCATGTCCCTTCCTACCAAACTTCGTATCTCCAGCTCAAACGGTGTGGAAAGTGGATTTTCTGTCCGCCATTTTGGATCAAAGAGGGCGACATTTTCAACATTTGGTAATATTTTCGTGACCTGCTAGTAATATTGTACCTTCATATCAAATTTTATTTTAATAATCCCAGCGGTTTAGGCTCCGTATTCTATACAACAATGGGTTTGGCGGCCATTTTGGATCCAAGATGGCGACTTATTCATAATGTCGTTTTCTTTCTTTTACCTGCTCTTGATCATACATCTGCATGCCAAATTTCGTGTTTCTAGCTCTAGTAGTGTGGCCTGGGAATATTGATCAGTCTGTTAGTCAGTCAGTGATCATTCGGCAATATAGTATATAAGACTCGCTTTGCTTCGCTGGGGGCACTGCCCCAGGACCCCGGGGTGGCTTCGCACCCAAGTAGAGTGTTTTGGGGGTGCTGCGCCACCTTATTGTAACCAAAATTCCTTTAGGATTGCACACTGCACAACCATGATGTCGATGAATGAGGGAGGTTTGCCCCATTTATTGTAACCTACACTTGGTCCTACAACTTCAGAAAAAAATAGGTTTATCTTGCTTCAATGGTGGTGCCTGACACCACCGTCCTCTGCTTACTCGTTTTGCGCTTATTCCGGACAAAAGTTCATTCTCCCCATTTTCACACACCTTTAACTTGGAGTGTAAGACGTTTCCAATATTTTGCCACACGGACATTTTGTGTTTGGATTCAATGTGTCATTACCTCCATGCGACGTTAATACAATTTTGTCCGCTTTGAGGGAGGAGAACGACGGGGTCAATTGTGACTTAGTGGTAGAACATTCACCTCTACGGCAATAGAGATAATTATAGATCCCAGACAAAATGAGTTTGTGGTGAACATGGTACTTTTTTTTGCGGGATATACTATCACTCCATTGCAGTTTCTCATTGCACCAATTCTTCCATAATCATTAATATGTTTCTATTTTAGTACACTTGGCATGATTATGAGCTATTAATTGAATAATGTATTTAATTTCATTTTATCCACCACACTCATTCTGTGCTCTAGTCATGAAACCACACACAACACACTAAACATCCTTCGCCATCTTGATTATGTTCAAGATATCGCTGGTTTGCCAACACATGTTTGTTACTTGTTCGGACGTACTTTCGTATATCATGCATCGGACGCACCTTTCCTAACGGAATATCCGTGAATCCCTCGCTCCCTATGGGAAAATCCCTTGCGCCGCCACTAAAAGTTTCTGATTCATACCTTTTTGGATAGAGCACATTACAAGTCTCAGACGATAACACGATACTTCAACTCAATGGAGCATAGTTTTGGAGATATTCACCTCCAAAGTCCAATATATATATTGGATATATGAGTACCATGAATGGACTTAAGTCACCATAATTGTTTTTTAAAAAAGGAAATAAGATGATAAGGTACACATCTGTCGAGGATAGAATCTGAAAAAGTTATTGATGTTATTCATATCTAGATCTAAAAATGTATGGTTATACATCACAGTACATTATTGTAATAAATCCGTAAGAATATAATTATTTACCTATTTACTAGACTGACTGAAAACAAAGTTACAACTTCTTCATACTGAAAATTGTAAGTTGTCTTTTTCGGTATACATGCATTCAATAATTTTGCCTCAATTATAAAACAAGAAATTCTAAATGTATATTTGACAACCCAACATGTTTCTATTTATTTAATAAACTTTTAGTTTGTCATTAATAAAGTAAGTGAATAGCGTTTAACTGATAGAGTTTGAAATTTGTAGTTTCTGGAAAATATATATGTTCCTTATTTAATAAATGCAATCTCTAAAATGAAATAAACAAAATTGATATTCGCCTCTACAACTTACAAAAAGTTTATTGATTTATAAATAAGCGTTGCGATTTTTGCTACAAAATACTTGTAGCCTATCGTATGGCAATTTAAAATGGTAAATTTAAAGTTATTTATTGTGTTTTTGGCGTATGTGGGTAAGCCGTTACGAGGGAGAAATTAATATGTACTACACTGCGCAATAAGTAATGAATGAATATACCATGGTGTTACATTGATTTGTTACATACATCTTTTTTCAGGTTTGCAAAATACTGTTCTTCTTCATACGGGATTGTTCGTGGAATGTTCAAGACCTTGGTGGAAACGTTGAAAGAATTTGCATCGTACACGACACTAGATGCAGTAAAGCATTTTCGTAAATCACCACATCCATTTCTCAGGTATGTGTTGTCATATCCTAATAATACGAAAAACTTCAAGAAAGACTTACTAGTTAGCCTGATAAGAAATAAATGTACTCAATACTTTCTTTAAACGAAGCAATGAACTAAAGTATGTAACGAACTAAAATTACGAAGTATTACCTGCAATTAACTAAATCTCTTACGTAATGAACACAATTATGTTGAGCTTACTTGCTATAAAGTTTTCAATTTTAGCACAGTTTGAACTTGAAGAGAGACGGTAAAATTAAAGATTAGGTTTGGTAACGTTCACAAGTTCCTAACGATTGGAAATATAACCAGAGAGTTAAACTAACAACGTAAGTGGAGAAAATTGTTAAAACGTCAAGAAATCCTCCTGGTTATAACGATGAAAAATTACGTCTAAACTGGTGTTAAAAATTAATGAAATCTTCCATAATGCCGGATGCGAATACTATAACTTATATTTACTTAGCAATTTTCTGAAATAATATTTGCAAGCTGTTACAGGATAATGTAAATAAATCTCCTTACCTTTAGTGACGAACCATACCATAACACATTTGTACACCTTCACGTTAGGAAAAAATATATACTAAGCTTCTTTTGAATACCCTTTGTGTATACCAGCTGGAATTGGACATCCTCATCTGCACAGCAGGTATACTTAAAAGAGGTATACTTAATGTTCATTTCCTAGCTTTTCTACTACTACAGCAACTACAACTCCTACCCTATTACCCTTATTATTAGTAGTAGGAGGAGGAGGATTAGTAGTAGTAGTAGTAGTGGTAGTAGTAGTACTGGTCTCTCGCCAGGCCCCTCCCCAGGTGTCGGAAAGAGGAATGCCGACCGGTGGGTACCGGAAATATTCCGTGGCTGACCGAAACCACAAATGCTGACTTGCAGATAGTAGAGGAATCTACAAGGTTGAGGGGAAAATAAACCAGAATAAAAATATCATGGTGAGGGGAAGCAGAATCACCATTACCATTCTGAGGCTGAAGATGAGTGACATCGGAAAGCTCAAAGATGGACAGAGGACGCCATCTTCGATTTCAGCCTTTACTGCAAGGCCGTAGAGCTGTCATCTCTACACCAGTAAAACATGTCAAGAAATAGTAACAGATGGTACATGTATTCTCTTGGGGTAAAATATTCGGGAGATAAAACTACTTCCTCATTCGGATCTCCTGGCAGGGACTACACAAGGGGGCTTCAAAAACAGAAGTGAGAAAGACCTTAGAATAGGAACGTAGAACGTACAAACGTTATACCAAACGAGCGCTCCTCAAGTGGCGAGACCAAGAAAGAACGACCAATACATATTAGCGATACAAGAAGTTCGGTAGTAGGGTCAAGATAAAATCCGACAGTGCGAGTTCAATTTGTACTACGGTGAAACACAGTCTCACGATTTGGAGGCAATTCGTGAAACAGTTGAGTGCGCAGAGATTGAACGTGTGTGTGAGAAGAAACAACAGAAAAAACTAACCTTGGTTTGATTAAGAATGCCTTAAGCTTCATGAGCAACGAAAACTACACAAGGAACTACATAAATTAATAAGTGCTGTATGTAGAAAGAAGGAGCTTGAAAAGGAATGGAGAACCTCATTAATTGTTCCAATTTACAAAAAAAAAGTCGGTAAGTGTTGTTCTAATAATTACTGCAGAATCTCGTTACTTCCAACTTCTTACAAAGAAGTACGTAATATTCTGTTCACGCCTACGTATATACGGAGTTGAAATAATTCGAGATCACCAACGTGGATTTAGCAGAAATAGATCTACGTTGAATCAGATTTTTGCCTTGAGATGAATTTTGGAGAAGAAATAGAAATACAATGGTGTGATTTACTAGCTGTTCATTGGTTTTAAGAAACCATATTATTCTATCAAAAGGAAAAACTTCTACAGTATCCTGATACGATTTGGAATTCTGAAAACACTTGTTCAACTAGTAAAGATGTATCTAAACGACCCCATAAGCAGAGTACCGAAAGGTAATTATATATAAAATATTTTCAAGATTCGCAACGTATTGAAACAAGGCGATGATTTATAACCACTACTGTTTATATTTGCGTTAGAATATGTGATTTTAAAAGTTAAAGTGGTCAAAAAAGGACTATCATTGAATGGTTTCAATCATAAGTTTGTATACACGGATGAGGTAGCTTTAATAGGGGAGAATATAGATGCACTACAAAGCAATACCGATGTCTTAGTACAAACGTGTGTTAAGATATTTCTACAGGTAAACATAGATGAAACAAAATACATGATAACAAGCCGAAACACAGGTAATGAAGGAAATAAAAATATAAGAATTAGGGACGAAGTCATAGAGAAAGTAAACAAATTTAAATGCTTGGGAGCGTACGTAAGAAGCAAATATTAGGTCACGGTAGAAATTAAATGTTGCTTAGTATCTGCGAACGCATGTTTCTATTCAGTCGAAAAACTTCCAACATCGCGATTAATATCAAGGAAATTGAAATTGAAAATATACAGAACGGTTATTCTGCCGGTAATACTATACAGTTGTGAAAGTTGGAGTACGATCCTAACAGATGAACATAAATTACTTGTATTTGAAAATAAGATTTTGAAAAAAAAATCTCCCGAAACGGGACGATATCACAGGAGAATGGAGGAGACTGCTTAATGAAGAACTCCACAAACTGTACGATTCACCAGATGTAAAAATAATGAAATCGCGACGACTAATGTGGGCAGGCTATGTAGCTCAAGTGGGGAAAAACTAAAATTATATTCTATCCTGGTCTTAAGGCGGGATGTGAGGAGACCGTTGGGAAGACCGAGAGGTCGTTGGAAGGATAATATAAGAAGAGTTCATCGAGAAGTAGATTTTCTCATTGAAATCTGCTTGATGTTACCCATTATAGAATCCAAAGGCGAACGATTTTTACTGCGATGATGAACTTTCGAGTTCCATAAGCCATATAGCTAGTAGTAGTAGTAGTAGTAGTAGTAGTAGTAGTAGTAGTAATAGTAGTAGTACTTGCACGTGTTTTACGTTTCATACTTTCTTCATAAGTAAATTAACTTATTATTTCTGGTTTGCAACAATCAAAATTTAAATAAAATGTTCTCAATATCTATTTTCTTATTTGTTATTTTAAATTAAATATAGAAACAATTTAGAACATCCCGAGGATTACAAAGATATTGAGCAATTATTGGACCGGTACTGACCCAATACCGCTGATACTGATCATGGATATAAGAATTTATGAACATCGATTTATATTGGTTTGGTAAGATATTTCGACTTTGAATGATATTTTTGGAAATTACGAAAGAAGTATTTCATCCACACACAAAAAAGAGGGAATGTTTGGCTATTTAAAATACGGCGTTTTGAGAAATATCTCTGTCTTAAAATCTCACCGTATGATGTCGATCATAATTTTCTGAAGTTGTTCGGAAAAACGTGGTATGTGAACGTGCGCGTAACGTTTCTAATTTGTTTTTCAAGTGCTGATTTTTTTCTTTAACTGGAACAGCAGCCAACCTATTTTGAAAATCATGTGACCTGTGTCACATGGAAGTGAATTGATGAATCATGTGGAACGTATATACAAAATTTTGTTGGAATTTATTTAATCTATTCAGTATTATAGTAATAACTGGGTATTAATTCATATAACACTTACAAGTTAGTATTTCCTTTTCTACATCTAGCAAATATATATCCTGTTACGTTATATTTAATTGAGCGTAAACTCACAAATTTGTCCACATTTAAAATGTATGATAGATTGTGTTCTTTCCTAGTCAAATACACTGAAACATTGAAACTTCCGTTTGTGTTTTCTCCTAGTCAAATACACTGAAACTCAGAAGGAGGCCGGAAAAATTGTCGCTAACAGAATTGTTATACGAAACTCAGATTCACACAATGTAAGAATTGCAAACATAACCTCACGTTCTTTCCATGGAAAGAGTTGTTCTACTTGACAAGTGATAATTATTGATTTTCAAAATATGAAAAGACTAAGAAAGCACTGTAAAAGATTAAGATGATCTGATTTATTGACAAGGTAATAATTTATGAATTACCATATTTAACACCGAAGTATGGTCTGTCGGATTTAGTCTCGTAACACTCTTTCAATCACTCTATAAATATTGTAACTATATTTAAATAGCTATGTGAATCACTTTTTATTTTCTACTTAGCTTCCTCTGGATGTCAATTTGGGTATTCTTTGCTGTAGTAGCTGTACTCGTTACTAAAACAATGTGGAACAAGTATTATTATAGGTCAACCGAGTACGAAATCGAAGTAGAAGATCCCACATGGACTACAGCGGAACCTTTTGCAACAGCTATTTGTTTTATTGATGTGTATCCAGATATATTGGCATTGTAAGTACAGAACTGGTTTATTGCCCATCTATGCAATAATAACTATAAATTAATTAAACAATCGACCTATATTTTCATTTTCTCTCTCTTTCTGAATATTGTATGTTAAATACTGCTGAAGTAGAATTGATATGCATTAAAGAGGCTTATACTATATATATATATAGGTTTGGTAAAATTAAAGGTTAGGTTTGGAAACGTTCACAAGTGCCTACTGAGTGGAATATAACCAAACGGCTAAACTAACAAAGTAACTGAAGAAAGTTGAAAATATGAAAAGTACACCCTTCTGGTTATACAGGGTGTGTAAATATGAAACCAGAATTCGTGCATAGACGGCGTTAGCTGTCACTGTGGTTACCGTAAAACTGCGTCATGGGCGCAATAAAACTGCGTCCTTGGCTCGTGCAAGCGTCCTTGCTTGTTTTGACTGCTCATAAAGATTTGTAACTCACAACCAAACAAGTTTCATGTCATAGTGTGGTGTTTAATAGCGTTGAACATGGCGCAATTTGTACCTATAAACTACGATGTGCGGACAGCATTATTTTTTTTTGTTACCATTTGAAGAAAACTCCTACAGAATAATATGCTTGTCGAAGCTTACGGTGATCATGCCCTTGCTATGTCACAGTGCTATGCGTGGTTTACAAAATTTAAAAGTGTCGAATGTGTCGAATCGAAGAACTTGGAAGACCACCGAAAAAGTTTGGAGACAGCGAATTGCAAGCTTTTTTTTTTGGGGGGGGGCACTTTGCCACCCCCACCTCTCAACTCCGCTTCGCGCGTCTGAGGGACGCAACGAACTAAAGATGTTCTCCACGAAGTTGGGGTGGGTCATCCCCGTTTTCTGTCTCCCCACCTCGGCCCCTGACACGGCGTCGGGGTGCGGAGTAAGTATGACCTTTTCCACAGTTAAAATAAAAAAAATAAAAAAAATGAAAAAATGTAAAAAAAGGAATTTAAGAGACGGGAGGGTTATGGGGATGATCCTTTGGCCCAGTTCCCGATGGATAAACCTGGGCCCTGTTTCCGCGGTTGGGGGGGATTAATTCCTTTTTTTTTTAATATCATATATATTTCATTAGACTTGAGTGTACAATACAGTTTAATTTTTGTTTTTTTAAGTTTTATCTGTAGTTTTTTAACACATGTCTTAGATTTATTTATTTATATATTTTGAATTATTTTTATTGTTGTCACTTCCTTCCCTTCACTTTATTTATTTATTTATTTAAGTTTCCTTTGGGCATTCTTTCATACATCCAGTCACACCAGAAATCCTCGCGTTTTTGTTTATTAGTTATTCGCTTTTTTAAATCTTATTATTAGATTGTATAATAAAATGTTATTATTGCTTTGCTGATCTTCCTCCTTTTCTAGCTTAAAACTGATACTATCATTTTTATGTGTACAGATTTATTTAGCAATGTTTCCTTGAAAATTGCAATATATTTTATCTGTATTATTATTTCCTATACACTAATATTAATATTTATTAGAACGAAAAACAATTAAACTATCAAAATATTACAATAAATCATGGATGAAACAAAATCCCTAACAGTATTCATAGAAAAAAGTTAATTTCTGGTTCCATTTTATTCTATTCTAATCTAATTCTATCCCTACTCTAACACATTCACTCGCTCATTCACTCAGGTGGGGAAGTCGACTCTGAAGATCCAGGTCCTGGGCCGCTGGACGAATCTTTGGATTGGGGCGGTTCCAAGTCTCCTCTCTTCTTCCTCTTCTTTACCACACTGTCACATATAGACACTTCCACACATCTCTTCATCACACCCGATTATTTACTTGGTTTCAATTCAAAAGTTCTCAAGTTTATTCTCCATCCAGAGTTATCCTGTCCAGACCACCGAGTCGGCATAAACTCTGGGGGAACTCTTATTCACTTTTAAACACACGTAATTTATATTAACACACACACTCAACCATTCACACACTACGCGTCTCGCCAGGCGGCGGTCCCCATGATTCTAAGTATCCATGACCGTGGAGGGAATATCGAATCCACAAAGTTCGCATTAGATACCATTCTTATTGTTTTTGTTTTTCCGCTCATGGGAACACACCGCCTGCGCGCGACCGCGCTTTGCAAGCGTTGTTGTATGAGGTTGACGCTTAAACGCAACAACAACTCGCTGATCAATTAAATGTGACACGAGAAGCAGTTTCCTTACGTTTAATAGCCATGGGCAATATTCAGAAGGTGGGGAAATGGATTCCACATGCATTGATTGCACATGAAATATATAACCTGCTTTCTGATCTATACTTGCCGGAATCGGAAGTCCTCATCTGCACTGGAGATGCAGAGTAACTTAAATTTAATTAATGATCATTTCCCAAGTTTTCTACTATTATAACAACAATTACTACTCTATTACCTTTATTATTATTATTATTATTATTATTATTATTATTATTATTATTATTATTATTATTATTATTATTAGTATTATTATTAATAATAATAATAATAGTAGTAGTAGTAGTAGTAGTAGTAGTAGTAGTAGCAGTTCTTTCAGTTGGAGTTATTGGAGCTAGTGGCTCCCGCCGGGCGCCTCCCCAGTTGGTGGGTAGGGGAATGCCGACCAGATATGGTGGGTACCGGAAATATTCCGAGGTGGACCGAAACCAGTAATGGTGCCTTGCAGTTAGTAGAAGGATGTACTAAGCTAGGGGAATATAACCCGAATAAAAATATCATGGTGAGGGGAAGCAAAATCACCATTACCACTCTGAGGCTGAAGATGAACTAACGCGGAAGGCTCAGGGATGGACAATGGACGACGTCTTGAATGTTTGCCCTTACTGCGAGGTCCTAGAGCTGACTTCTTTACACCAAGATATAGTGACACATGGTACATTCATTCTTCTGGGGTAAAATATTCCGGCGGTAAACTAGTCCTTCATTCGGATTTCAGGGATCTGTTTCAGGATACTCCAAGAACATTAGTAAGAAAGACCTTACAATAGGAACGTTGGACGTAAGAACGTTATATCAAACGGTTGGTCTTCAAGTGGCGGTACGAGTGACCGAGAAGCACAAGCTATACATATTAGCGATAAAAGGAGTTCGCTGGGAGGGTCAAGATATAATCCGACAGGGCAAGTCTCATGATTTGGGAACAAGATTGCTAATTAAGAACAGTACCCTATAGGTGGTTCATAATATAGAGTTCGTAGACGAAAGACTATCGTACGTTACGATACGTACTGGATGGGGCAACACGGTTTTAATAAGTATCTAAGCTCCGAGCAAGCTGGTTCATGATAACGACAAATATATATTCTACGACGATCTAGAAATGCTGTTTGAGAGACTACCGAGGTAAAATTCGGAAATTTTGTTGGGTGATTTCAATGCAAAGGTAGGGAGAAAAGAAAATATATCCCTACTGTAGGCAAATACATCCTTCACGAAAACACCAACAACAATGGTAAGAGACTTATAACTTTCGTGATTTCGAAAAAGCTACTAGTAAAGAGCACCTACTTCGAACACAAGGACATACACAAATACACATTGGTATATCGGGACGGCAAAACTCAACCAGATCGACCACGTATTAGTAGATAGACGAAGACACACCAACATAATGGACGTTAGGTCGTACAAAGGAGCGGAAGGTGACATCGACCATAAATTAGATATCACAGAAATAAGATAAATGTTATGCATCGCAAACAGAGAAAGCAAGGGAACAAAACAACTGAAATTCGAAGTTGAATGGTTAGATAATCCGAGCATAAAAGCAGATTACCAACTCGAACTCTCAAATAGATTCGAAATCTTAGCCGACTTGAGTAATAATAATGATGGCATTAATAACGAAATAGATGTAAGTGAGAAATGGGAGGCAATTCGTGAAACGGTTAAGAGCGCAGAGATGGAACGTATAGGTTAGAAAAAGCAACAGAAGAACAAACCTTGGTTTGATGAAGAATGCCTTAAACTTCATTAGAAACAAAAATAAGCAAGGCAGCGACGGGTGAGTAATAAAAGCGAAGCATATACCAACCACTACAGTAATGCGAGCGAAACGCCACACTCGGGTTCAGAAACTAAAGGCGAGAATATCTGATGCACAGTATTCAGAAGATAGAGGAAAATGGCAAGACAAAATACGATATTTTAGAAAGGGTTAAATTCGTTAAATTCGAGTAAATATATATACACTCTGGGGCAGGCTGTTCCTTGAAATTTCCTGATTACCGGAGTTTTGACAATCCGAGGAGCTCATTTATTAGCCTTGCAGGATATTGCTGAATGGTTTTAGGGTGTACCTTCCAAAATATGCTCCAGTCTCTTTTCTCTTGATCTTTGAGAATTCATTCTTTCATTTACTACTATTATTTCCTCTTTACTATATAAGATATAATATAATTAGCATACACTTAAAACAGACAATGAGAACACATATACAGCACAGAACATTTAGAGCGACTACTTAAGTTCTGTCCTGGTTCTATCCTTCTTTCTGAAGCAGAGAAAAGCTAAAATGATTATTTGCATACTTTATTATTTAACTCTGAAATGGTAACCTTATCAACATAAAATAACAGTAATATTTCGTAATTTTACCATCATAAAACTTTAAGTATAAAGAATGCAAATATGAAAAAAAAGGAATCTCCTTCACAGCCAGTAATTTGCCATTCACTTCCTGTTAACTTCTGTATTCCCTCTATTGTTAGAATTCCAAGGTAAAATTTACGATTGGTCGCTGGTTACGTGTGTTTTCAGAACATGTGAGACGTTATATTTTTGTCGATTACACCTTTTGCAGTCTACTTCCTTCCGTGCTGTTTTCTGCACAAAGAGGCAATGGAACGTCTATTGGCTTACGCAATATCAAGGTAATCCACTAAAAAGTAGGCTGCAAAATGAAAAACCCTAAAATGTAGTCTCACGTAATTCAGAAACACACATTACTGGTAACCATTCGTAAATTTTACAACGGTGCAATGACCGTGCTCTAAAAACAAATACTCAGGCGATCGCACGAAAAGTACTAATTTCTCGCCACGAAGGTTATACATCATGAGGTTACAGTGATATTGTGACACTGTAACAGATAATTAGTGAATGACATTCGGAAAACATTTTTTTTCCCCGTAATATTTACGGGGGTTGCTTTTCCAGATTTAAAGTTACATATACCAAGAGTGAGATGTGGGGATGAAGATAGAAAAAAATACTTTACTTTAACTCAGTATGGGGGCCTTAACGGTTCCACGCATAACTGGTACTAGTAAATTACCGTTTAAGGCCTCACCTCTGGACCACGGCTGCAAATTTTTTGAATTATTTAATTACTATCGCCATTTAACATGTCACCTTCGTATCCACCTTCGCCTCCACCTTCCCCTCCACCTTCGTATCCACATTCGCCTCCACCTTCCCCTCCACCTTCGTCTCCACCTCGCCTCCTACCTTCCTCTCCACCTTCGTCTCTACCTTCGCCTCCTACCTTCCTCTCCACCTCCGTTTTTTGTGACTAGATTTAATTATTTTTTTCTCTGCTACGCTACCACCGTCTATTGATTTTTCTTGTGAACTATCGGAATTCCTCACCTCTCTACCGCCATCTGTTAATACTACACCTAATTGCTGCTATTACCATCATTCATTAACATTATTGCTACCTTACTGTGTGTTAATCTATTGATAATGCAGCTAACTTATTGAATAGTGTTATCACTAAGTAATGAATTGTTAGTTTTCCTATACGGGTGCAATCAGAAGTACTTCAGCAGCTGTTTTGCTTTAGGTGAATACCGTAATGGTATATTTAACATGAGACATGCGCGTGAAAATTTGTTACTGCCACGATGAACTTGCTCATTGCTGTAAAAAAAGCGCCGAAGTTTTAAAAAAAATAACATCAAATTGTTTACCTTTCTCTCTTGTTGTAAATCCATATTTTGTATGAATTTGCGATGCCTTTCCGTGATACTTCGTTGCGTGTGCACGGGCGGAAATTTCTATCATGTGAATGGCATGTGAAAATCATATTATGTGTGTGTGTATTAAAGATTCTCAGTTGCATATTTTTGATCTCTCTCTCCTTTTTCGTATCTGTGATATCCATGAAAAAGCGAATTACAGTCTACATGCAAAGTAATAACATTTTAATTCTCTCCTGAAAACATGTTCACTAAAATTGTTCTATCACTCTTTCGTTTTTCACATCATCAATGTATGAAGTTTGAGCTATAAGTATTACTCTACAATAAGTTTTTTCGGGGACTGTTTGTTCAAATTCCATTATAATTTTAATATTGGTTCGTTCGTTAATAACAACTTGTTTGCGTTTACTTGTATTAATGACATACATTGGCAGATTTCCTATAAACTCTTTTGGGGAATAAAACATATAAGTATTTTTCTGTGTTACACGTTTAAAAGCAGTGTAACTATCATACATTTTAAGATAATCTGCTTTTGTGATATCCAGGTTTAAATTCTCACGGGGGAAGATTTCGTTACGAGCATTTTTTAAATAAATTATTCTTATTCTTGCATGTATCAATCTTACTAGCGTCTTTCTCCAGAGTATTATCATCACGATTAGTTTGGAAAAGAACTATTACAAGATCAGGCATATCGAACTGTAGTGAGTTAAACTGTGTTGTTACATCAAATTCGAAATAAGAACCTGAAACATGTCGTTGAACACTTTGATACGTGAAAAATTCAATTGGTATTTGATAATCGACATGAGGCAATAATTCCAGGATAATCTATTATATCAATAACAGTTCCATCTTTGCGTACCTCTACCTGCGAAAACAAATATGGAACAAAATTATCAATTAATTTAATATTCGACCCCGAAGTAAAAGTTCCTCCAGCATCTCTTCCAATAACTTCATATTTGATGTATAAATCACCGTAGTGTGGGTGCACAAACCCATCGCCAGAAGTAATGTCAAATTCTAAATCTTTGTTTGCTTCATTTAAGTTATTAAATGTACAACGATTCAGTGCGAAAGATTGTTACTCATAGCTTTCAATAAATTCCATCTTTAAAAAACACTATATTATATTCAACTTTGTTTCTTTTCGCTATCATTCTTGCTATTAAAAAAATCATTTTAAGAATCATCATTTTAATCATGAGAATTACGCTTGTTATTGTGCCACCAAAACTAATTGGTTCATGCAATTCATTACTAACACTTATTTGAATGGAACGTACATGGCTCTCTTGTATAGGAAACTATAATGGGTATTGAGGGTCATAAGCAATAGGTTCTAAAAATTCTGTTAATGGTCTAAATGTTGCTATAATATTAGTTTCCTTGTGCTTATACTCCCCATCTGCTATAATCATACCTCTTGCTAAATTACAGTGTATATTAAATGTTTCAATACTTAAGAACTTTGGAAGAAATTGACCTATGTGAGTTTCTTCTGGCCTAAGTTCGCTATTATTCTTAAAGCCTAATAAGTTACCAACAGTTCCTACATTAAAATTTTCTGGAAACGGTGTAACTTCCATTCGATGAGTTACATGATTTTCATTTAGAAGCACTTCTTTAGGTAGTGTTGTTTCCAATGTTGATGCATTATACTGACCCGGTGGTATATTATGTCTCTCTCCGTTATGAAAGTAGGTATTGCTACTTTTTGTTACATTTGGTATTAAGTACATACTATAAAATCCAATCAATGCAATTTTCAAATTGTAATTTTGATTATCAATTTCATTATGAAGATTCAACCGAAGCTTTGGTGTAGTCCCCGATAAGTGCAACACAATCATTTTTTAATAAAAGACTATGTAATATACTATTTTTTATGCATGATTCATTAAGTAATCAAGTTTCAATCTTTCAATAGCTTGATGAAAATTGTTTCCATCAAATAAGAATTTTAATACTTTAATACATAAATGACCACAAATCACATCGTCAAAATGCTGTATTCGATCACTATTATATTCAATTATAGTGTTATTAGGATTTAAATACTCAATCAAAGACTTGGGGAGTACTCCACCAAATGAATCGAATATGCAAGCTTTATTATTTTCATACCAATAACAAATCCAGTGAGTTCCTGTATTAATTGATTGATCCAAGTTAATAACTGCGCATTCTTATTTTAACGGTGGAGTAGAAGGAAGATTATCCGACATGTACACACCTCTAAATTGTTTAATATTCAATTCTTTAGCTATACGTTCGAGATCATAATTGGTGAGCGCTTTATTTTACTCTATTTAAGTCCTTGAGAAGCTTTTCTTTCTTTGTTTAAGTCGTTTACCTTTAGTCAGAATTGATGATTCCATAACTTCTTTATGACGCTTTTGTTCTCTTAGTTCTTGTTTAGTTTTCTTCGCATCGATTACCGTCTTAGCCATAGCTGCTGAACCACCTGCAAGACTACCAACCGCTCCCAACGCAGCAAGTATAGCTGGAATTGTAAAAATGAAACCACCTGTTTTCGGTTGATTACGTAGTTTCTTTAACTGTGCTAAACTTAATGTTAGAGCCGTATTATGACCCTTTTTTAAGCATTTATGTTTCTTCGCAAGTTGTGCATTATTTAAGATTTTGCTAAAATTTAATGACTTTAATTCTTGTGCCGGAATTTGAAATTTTACACCTTTTGCTTTCATTGTATAAAAAGACTATATTATATTCATTATTTTGAATTTATTCAACAACTACGGCTCAAGCTTCTATCCAGTGTTTAATGCAGCAATCTATAAACTCCACCCCATTTTCCATTGCCATTGCTACTCCCAATGAAGCCAATTTTTCACTTAAAGCAGAATCTTTGCTAGTAACTCTATCAAAAGCTTTAAACTCTAAGTCTTGATCAGCTCTATGTCTATCTGATAGATCTTTAAAGTTCTTATACGCAATATCATGCTCTCGACATGCCTGATCTAATCTATTTATACCCCGATCGCCTTTCGCTAATCTTTCATCTAAAGGTGTACCAGGACCGCAGAACTCGTAGCCTGGAAGATGAAGTTCAAAGGGTAATTTATTAATAATATCGTTCACTAAACCTTTGCTTTCAATAGTATGCCAACATTTTGGTGGCAGAATATGAATAATTTTTATAAGATAACCTAAACCTTTTGGATTCGAAACAATAAAATTGGATAATCGAGATTAAATCATTTCCATAATACCCACTTTCTCATTATAAAAATTCTTATTCCCAGCTGCTTCTTCACCTGCTATAACTAATAATATATCTATTAACTTTCTAACATCATCCATCCAAACAAATTGTTGTGGCATATTTGTGTAGCGCTTAATCCCCTTTCCTTGCTTCCTTTCTTTCAAACCTTCACCTTTAGTTTTCAGTTCAAGCCAAATAGGTTTAATTAATGTTTTGTACTTATCGCTGGAGCTTGATTTTAGTCTATTCTGCGATGGATCATGTTTCTGGTATAAAGCATTCGTCATCTTTAAAATTTTCTTGTAAGTTTCATAATCTTCATTACTATAACCTACTGGATGTTTACGAGTTATTAACTCCCATAAACCTTCTGTTCCTTTAAATTTTTCATAGATCGGGGTTGACGGATCTTGTGCTATTTTACTCTCACTATAAATAATTAAATCATCATTATCAAATAAAACATTATAACTTCCAATTTTCCACTGCACTACTCCAGCTATATCAATAGAGTATAATCCAAACACTTCATCTTTATCTAACCTATTAGTACTTAAATATCTATTCGCTAGTTTACCTAACTGAATTTCTTTCTCTTCTTCATCATCTTTCGTTTCTTTAGTCTCTCGCCATGCCTTAGGTGAAGCAAATAACCGTTTCTCAAATGAGGTTTCTGATGGTGTTGGTGGATAATTATTAATATTCTGTTGTGCTACAGGTATAAGTTCCGTAATTAGATATCTGTTGTCATCGGTTACTCCTTTAATTTCTTTTCCCAAGCTTTCAATCGCCTCAATCAATGGTTTCTCTTGACGTTTTTGCTTTTCATAATAGCTACGGTGACTCTCTTTCCATTCTTTAAAACGCTTCGCCAAGATATTTTGTAAATCAGTATTATTTATTTTCGTTTTGACATTATATGAAAAAAGACTATATTATTTCCGCTTTAAAAAAGTAACGTACGTACATCAACCGAAAACGTTAAACGTAAATGATTTAAAACGATTATAAAGAATTGATCGATTTTGTTTCGATACTTTCCATTGTTTGACTTTCTCGTCATATCGATTATTATAAAACCATAAGCTTCCTTCCATGCAATAGACAAATATCCTTAAATTTATTAAATGGCATATCACCAACAACAAACTCATTATAAATATGCTTTAAATTCGTGTTATCTTGACGAAATACACAAAAAAATAACATTATCTGTAATAAGTTGTTTCGGAACTTTACTGTATGTTTGTGCTAAGTAAAAACAATCCATTCCTTTATGTCTACCCTGTGTGAAGTAATTCAGTACCTCATTCTGATCTTCTAATACATAATCATCAAATATAATGACAGACCGTTTCTCGCAATCTTCCAACTTGATAACCAAAGGTTTAAAGGTAGCCAACTGATAGTGGAATCTTTCTTGTATTTCATCATAAATATGCCGCAGTTTTTGATACTTAGGTTGCTCTAAACTTTTAGATAATGCGTATAAGTGTCTACCACTCCAATAAAGCCAATTTGGAGCTAGAATAAAATTATCAATAACTAGTGCAGTTTTCCCGCAACCTGATGAGCCTATTACTAAGCAACGAATGTTATTCGAAAGTAATTCACAACTTACCATAATCAGTAGCTAGCGGAAGTCGTTGCTTAACACTCCACATTTTATGATTGCTTAACTATATTATAGCTTTGAGATCGATCCAAGAATTATCATTCGAAGATAAACCTAACCACTTAACTAATGCTTTATTTTTAGTTCTACGTAAAACCTTTTCAATTAAGTATACGAGAGGGTGTTTGGTCTTCATTAGTTCTTGCTCATAAAAGCGGCCCTAAATAATCTCATTGCGCTCGTCTCTTAAATGATATGTAGGCGGATCAGTCTTAAAAACAGTAGGAATTTGAAATATTTATGTGCTCCAATTGCTAGTAAAACCTCTTTCAAACTTATTTTTAAACTTGCTAATTCGAACATAATCTTCTACGCTATATTTCGCCTTTGATGATGCTAAATACTTTTTGCTATAAATTTTTGATATTAATTTTTGTTCGTTTTCTTTTTCCACGGTGTCAATAGGTTTCATTTTTACCGTGCTATGTTTTTTTCGTTATATTTCTTCATTATTACTTGTAATATATTATACCATTTGTAATTACAATACTAGCTTTTTCACCGCTGTATGAATAGTAATGAGTAATACTTTTTTGCTTCATTAATTTAATAAACTCTTTATTATAAAACTGGCTACCGCGATCTGTTTGCAAATACTTTGGCGCTTGTTGAGTTGCTTCAAGTATTGAATTAAACGCTCGTGTAACTTCTTTCCCTGTTTTATTTTTAACTGGTACAGCCCATGCATACTTACTAAAAGTGTCAATAATAGTTAGAAGATAAGAATACCCTCTATTTAATTTAGCTAAACCTTTCAAGTTTCCTGAGCTCATTTCAACCAAATCTGCTTGCCATAAATCGTGTATTCCCTTGGTTACAACGGGTATTCGCCTATAATTCCGTCCTGTGGGCTTGTGTAGTTCTTCAACAATGGCTAATCTACTATTCATTCTATTGCAAATTAATTAAGAACTAATTTAAAGATCGAGAAATCAATTGAGCAATAAAGATCAAATCAATACTTATTGGATATTCACCTGGTGAAAATTTATCTGATTGAACTACAAGTATATCGCCTTCTATAAGATCGAACTCATGAAGTAAAATTTCGTCTTCAGATAGAGCATCTGGAACTCTACTACCCTCATGTATTCCTAGTGATAAATTGCCATAATTTTGTCCACCGCTTGCTGAATATATATCGACAATAGGAAACTCTTTATTCTTCCTCTTAAGCCAATGAAAACCAATAATGTTTAGCTTACCCAAAAAAAAAGGAATTTCAAAATATGGAGTATTCATATTAAATAAACAAACTTTGCCGCTAACATTGCCACGCGTAAAGCCTCGTTCTTTATTAGGTATTGAATAAATTGTAAAGAACTGAACACTATGTAAGTTGCGTATTGATGTTAACAATTCATTAGTTTTAGAGTATATGGCTCTATACAAATCGCTTTTCAATTTATCTTCTAAGTCTTTCAGTTTTTCAATAATTTCATTCTTTATTTCATCGTTATTACTATTAAAGTCTGTTATCGATATGAAATTTTTAATACTATCCTGTACTTAGCAAAGTTGAGTCACTGTAGCCATTAGAGCTATTGATGCTTCTACGTTACGAAAGTCATTAATATAAGCATATTTTTTAGAAATGTTATTAAGAGAATTACTCACAGAAGTGTATTCCGTTTCTAGATCACCGATTTGTTTCTGAATATTTGCAATTTATGTGTTATGCGTTACAACTGTATCCTCTAAACTTTTCAAAATATTCTTTAACCCGCTAACTATTTCATTAACCCCATGAACAGAAATGAATTTTGAATGTTCTTGAATTGCTTCTTTAACTTCATTTTGAACATTAGTTAACACTTCTTGTATACCAGAAAGATCTTCTAACGTCGGAAGGAATGTTAAACTAGTTTGAAGGTTTTGTAATTGAATCTTAATATTGTCTATTACTTCAGGGAGGTTCTCGGTTGTTTCGACTACAGTTTGAATGTTAGTTATCGTTTTTTTAATTATTACTACTTCTTGCGAAGTTGGAAGTGTGTTAATAGTTTCTTGGAGGGCAGTTAATTTTGATTTTCTTTCATATTGATTTTGATTTGTAGCTAATTCACTTAAAGACTTACGTATACTCTCGATATCAGATTGTTTCGGTGTGTTCTTTTGAATTTCAATTAAATCACTTTGAACGGTGCTTACAATATGCTGAAGATTAATTAAATCTGTAGGAAGATTAAAACCTTCTAATTTCTTATTTAATTTTGCAAGTGCTTCCTGTAAACTACTTACCTCAGTAGGAATGTTATTCACAACAGTCTGTAGATTCTTTAGTTCAATTTGAATATTCGTGAGTTCCGATATATTATTAATTATTGCTTCAAACTCACCAAGCTTTCTACTAATTTCCGATACATAACTATACATAGGTAGGTTGGTTATATCATCGCGCAGTTTATTTGTTTGATTGGTAATAGTTTTAAGATCATTTTGTAGAATCGAAATAACTTCTTGCATCTTTTGAAGATCTTCTTGAGAGGGATCTTGAAGAGCGTTCTCTAATACATTCACAGCTGTTTGAAGATCATTAAACGTATTTTGCAACTCCGTAAGCTTTTTATTCAAATTATCGACTAGATCTTGTGCTGCAGTATTTGTAATGAATTGATTCTTTATGAATTGTACTTCATTTTGGATTGTCGTTATAATATTTTGAACTTCGGTCTAATCATTTTTATTTACTAGCAGTGAATACATAAGAATAACACTTTTCAACTCATTATCAAGTTTTTGAAGTAAATCTAGTAAATGTTGTTGAGCTTCTGTGATTTCGGTTTCAATATTTGAAGATAAAGTATTTCGTAGTACGTTGATTTCACCCTTTATTATTTTAATTCTTTGGTCTAACACCGTCAGCTGGTTTTCATTGATGTTGGAAGGTGAATCTGAAAGTGGTTCATGCTCATGCGTTTTATATCGCGGAAATCCAAATAGGTCAGTGGGCATTTTTAAAAGAATAAACTATATTATATTAGAACGTATAGAAAAAAATCAAAAAGTTTTTTAAAAAACACACAGAATGTGCTTTATTAACAACATTTGAACAAGCTTGATAATAACTATGTACAAACCTTATTAACTATTTAACTGTTACACAAACGAAAATTAACACGACTGTCCAGAAGTTGAGGGTTGATGAGGGTTACACACTTCACAAATTATTTTAGCTTCACTATTTACAATTTTTTGATGACCCCATTTCAAAGAGTGTATTTTACAATTAAGAATAAAACGCTTGTCATCATGAGGTTCTAAAGCTATTTTTTCTTGCTTTACAGTCGAAAGTGCATGCTCACGTGATTGAATTTGATGTTGCTCTTTCGTTAATTGTTCACCAGAAAACAAACACTTCTTAAAGTCATCAATCGTAATCTCATTTTTCACAACATTTTTCTTCACACCCTTAAACCTCTTTCTTTCTTTTTTTCTACTGTATTCATAGCATATACTTTCGATCGTAATCCTATGAATTCTTCAAGACCTATTCCTTTCATCTCATACTTCATTCTACCTGGTACTTTCTCGTTACTTAATGGGATATTATATCGATTATTTACAGGATAATTCGATGTATCAAAATAGTCCATTAAATCAAGCATATCTTTATAGAAATTTTCACAAATAACATGATAGACTAACGAATATGTGTCGGTGTAAACAACAGTAAGCTTATCTTTATATTTAGGTTTCATCACTTCATAATTAAATTTGTATATTGCTAATTTAGCAAGATCTAAAATAGCACTTCCAATATACACAGGTTTGTTTAATTTCGTGAATTTTCGTAGAATATGAATAAGTACAAAATTTTCTGAGTAGATTGTTCTAGATTTAAATTGCGGCATTACAATGAGTTTTTCAGCTTTTCGTTTATCAAATACAAGTTTTATATCGGTATACTTCCTCACATTTTCCATGGTTTTCCCAAGCACGCTGTTGATAAGAAGTTTGTACAAATCTTTCTCGAAATCGGTTGTTGACCCTGTGCGTAGCTTGGTGTTTAGATCTATGTAAGGCTTAAGCCACTTCGATTGAGAAAACCATAGAATTCTGTGTACTTTTACAAGTTTTAAACCGTGAGCAAGATAAAATTCTAAAAATCGAAAATGAACAACATAGTTTCTTTTCGAATTTAGCGTTAGTAGTAATTTTCGTTGTTTTCCCTCTGGAGGGAAATCATTGACAGGTGCTAGAGGGTAATCTTTATGATCATCATGTAACTCTTCAGGATAATCTAAGTCTACCTCTGCAAAGAACCTCGTTCATCTTCGTCGGGATAATTTTGAATTTTGTTCGAATCCCAATTTTCTGGTGTTGGATCCCATGAAAACTTTCCATAGGGGAGAGGCATACTCATGGCATGGCCATACAAATTATTCGCGTCCAGGTACATTACAAACGAGGTTTCTTTATGAGGATCGAATTTACTACCGAGAAACTCATTGTTAGCTTTGACATGCCTTAAACTACATTGAGAAACATTACCACGGATTGATTTTTCAGTAAACAAGTGCATATCAACATCTGTAAATAATTCCAATTCAATTTCTGATTTGTAGAGCATTGCCTTCCAGGATAAGCCTGGAGATATGTATGAAAAACCGGGTCAATTCTATATGAGTTGATGCACGCCTCTCTAAAATTTTCTAGAACATCAGCTAATAGCAAAACATCAGTAATTAGATAATAATCATGAAAATCTGCAAATGTTTTGCAATTGAATGTTTCCCATACTCGCTGAACTGACAAATAATCTTCATTACTGCATTCACTACCCTTAAGTACGTTATTAAACGCTGTTGGAGGAGGTAGTTCTGTTTCATTAAATTTCGAAGCATCAGTAAAATAATCATAAGGAAAAATACCCTTCCTTCTACTTAAATCAAATTTTACATCATCAAAGAAATGAGCACGAGTGTATTTCAGTTCTTCCGGCTTTAATTTTTTACTAATTCATCTAAAGAGTATGGCGGAAACCTGTACAAATCTAAAAATCTTTCTTCAAATTTTCTACCATTTTTGAGATGGAACCACTTTGAAATTGAAATATACTTTCCCTCACTTTCGGCAAGAACCTTTACATCACCTGGAATACAACCTAATTTTTTGACAAAGACATGTAAGTCATAAGAAGTTAACCCATGTGTAAAACAGCTTATGAATTTTTTTTTTACTTGTTGATTACAATTATTGCAAAGAGAATTGAGGTAGGAGCCCGTTATGGTGATGATGTCGAACCTTTCGATTATTCTCAGTATATTCTTTGTGACAAATAGTACACTCCTGTGATTGTTGGTGATGAGAAAGTTGTTCAGGACTTAAATGCTTCATGGGTAAATTTTGTTTTAATCTAGGAACGATATTTTCTAACTCTGTTTGCAAACCTTTAAAAAAATGCTGCGCTGGATTATCTCCTCTATACAAATGAAGTTCCGTTGAGGTTCCATCCGACCAACAAATTTTGTAACAGTAGCTAGCCAATTCATGCCTCTGAATATTAGTTGATTTTTTCCTCGAGGTTCACTAACATGCTTCAAAAAACTTTCAAAATCTGCTACTATTACAACATCTGCTTTTAAAAATGAGGAGTCAGTTTTGAATTTAATAACTGAATCAGGAACAGGCATAATGACGCGAGTTGGTTCATGTTCTCGACAAAAAATTTCATGTTGCGTTAGTTTATGTTCATCTATAAAGTGGTATAAACAACGTCTGCAGAAATAATAACGATGTTCGTCACTAGTAACTTGACTCGTCACTAAACGAGAAAAAATTCTTATTAAACAGTAATGATGAGCAATCAGTGTTCGAAATATTGATGTCGATGATGTTGATGCCGTTGTTGTTACTGATACGTTTTTCACACACAGTAAGTCTATGCTAGTTCTGTTAAATTGATGTTTGCTAACATGAAGGAGGAAGACTTTTTCATTTTCATAATCTATACCATACACGTTGACAGAAATTGGAGCATTAAACAACATTTCGTTGTAATGCTTCTCAAATTTGGGAACGTCTTGTAGGCTTACAGGAAAATTAATGTTATTATTTCAAAAATGGGAAGTATTTCATGTGCATAAGGCTCATAGTGAGAAACTTGGTTAGCATGCTGTTTTGAATCAACAGAGTGAAGTTTGGCTAGCACAGCATATAAAAAGCATTTCAAGTCTTGATTATTTTTTATATTGAGAACAGCTTTTTTCTTCTTAATGAATTCTGGGAGATTAACATTACATCCTGCGGCAATTGGATTAAAGGAATTAACATGCACCTCAAGTTTATGATTTGGAGTAGAGGATAAGGACCAGCCTGAACCCTTAATTGCTCTCTCCTCTTGATCCACCTTTAATTTATCGAATATTTCTGAAATAGTATCTTCCACAACCGTTGATTTCAAAACTAGCATATTCCCGCTATGCACCGGAAAATACACTGTTTCTGCACCCTTCACAAAATCTGTAGTCAAAATAAAATTAATCTTCAGAACTGCATCACTCTCACTAATTCGGTTGTTCAAAATCTCGACACACTCATTTTCCACTTTAATCAGAAAACCGTGCGTATCACCACCACCACTATTAACAAGTTCATATTCGGCACATGTCCTAGAAAAAGCGCTTCTCATTGGTTCACATGAATGTTTATTCTTCATATGTCGATCAAAATGTTTTTTTAGATATTTCCTCATTACATACAACACAATTAAGAGTTGCTAATTTTCGCTTTTTTGTAGAAGGCTCTGTTTCTTCTTCAGTTCTAAGATGAGGATGATTACGTTTGATATGAGTATTATAGTTATTTTTTAACAATACGCCACTGCATTCTGAACATTGAATTTTCTCCATTTTTGGGGGAAGGAAAATGAACTATATTTAAGAAAAACTTTTTTTTCTTTTTACACTAATTTTTGATAAAAATGTCTAATACTCGAAATATAGTTCATGTACGCAAGAAAGGCACTTGTTCTCCATTGATCTTCAATAAATAATACCACAGACTCTTAGATTTTTGGTTCAAACAATTTCCCCAGTTTTTTACTAACTTTGAAGCAGTAGAAACATATTGCAAGTAATAATTTAGTTTTAGTAATCAAATTCTCTTCTCGTAGCAAGCGATAAATAATCTATTACACGTAACTTGGCAAAGAAGAGTAATCACTGCTGTTATAAAATCGACAAAGCTAGGTTTGCAAAAGACGTAAACAGGGGATATTCTCAGTACTGATACCTAACTTTTATATTTATTGTATATCAATAGTGTATGTTTGTTTATAAAGTTCCATTTCAATAAATGTCCAATATATGAACTCTTAGTCTTTTAAGCTGACGAGGTACAAATTGCGCTTTCGAAAATATTGTCTTCATGTTGAAACGAAAGACGTTGACGATACATATTAACTTATTGAACGTATCGTAAAGACTGCCTTAAGAGAGCTTGAAGGATTTTTTTTTCTTTTACCACTTAATTTTGACTGTCACACTTTGTTCCCATCGACTCCACGTGAGTGTTGTTATTCTGGATCTGGAAAAAGGAAGAAAGGAGAGGTTTTCATCATAAGGGAGGATATACTCCAGTAATTTTCCCTGACGCATCCTTGTGTTCGATCACGTTTTACACATTATACTCATAACGTATTTTAATTGTTTTTATAACACTGTCTTCGATCACGTATCTTGAATACTTCTCTTGGAATATGAATTTGTTATTTATTACTTAAAAATGTATATTCTCATGAAGAACGATGTTTCGCTCCTGCTCTTCTCAGGAGTTAAGAGAGACAAAACTTCTAAAACATTTTTCTAAAGTGTATTTAAATGACATATTGACCTATTATTATTATTGTATCTTCTCTACTCTGAGAATTTATATTAATGCCTTGTCTCAACACGTATTAGGAATTCATAAATTCTTTAGATGATCTTGTCCTCCGTTATATCCCATACAAAATAATTCTACAACTTTAGTGGTCTTTACATTTTAAGATCTTTCTGTTTAAATTATGAAATATTTTTTGAACATTTTACAACACCTTTGTAGCTTTGTTTATTAATGCTATTACACTATCAAATAAAGTAAATGTGTTAAGAATCACAGTGAACTACAATTAAAGTAAATTTTATTTTGTACTGGCCATTCTACTAACTTTTGACTTCGCTCGGCACGATTATTCTTAACGTTATACTTACAATCACAAACATCACACGTAAGCCAGATTCCGAACCCGAAACCTTCGAGTCGCTGGCTTAACGCCGTCGATATCACGGCTACCAGGTCGGCTTAACGGTATTTATATTGGGTATAGTGTCTAGGTATTTTTTTTATATCTAGAATAAATTAGTAAGTTGTACTGTGTAAAAAATGTTACGAATTGTTTTGTTTTGGCAATGTTATTTTGTGGTTGAGATTTTATAATGCGTAATTGTTTTATTATTGTATTATTTTGTGATTGTAGTACGCGTAATTCTACTATGATTGTATTGACGATGATAGGTAATGACAGGAATTTGCATGTAACCTGGAAGAGTCTCTTGAATAACACAATTATGGAAGATTTCAAAAATTTTAAATGGTCCGTCGTACTTCAAGAAATACTTCTTAAGCTTTCTGTCTAGGACAAAACTATGCTCTCTTGACTTCAATCAAACGAAGTCGCCCACCTACAATCCCACTACGTTCATAGGAGATTTTATACTCTTCTTACTTTGATTTCGCTGTATATTGAATGAAACAAACTGATATCTGCAGTCAGGATCAACAGTATCCAATTCAATAGGTGAGGATTCACTACCCTTGAACGCATCTGAAGCTGAAAAGTTCAGAAGGAACGTATTCTGTCACTGTTGATATTGAATGATTAAGGAGTTCCAGAATATCACCCTGATGACTTCTCCAATCTTTGTGATTCTGATGACAGAACATCCTTAAAAACCCATTCAACTCACGGTGGTACCTATCCACCGGAGATTTTTTTTAGAATTGTATGGACTAGTGGTTGTAAGACGAATATGATGCTCAGGGGAAAATTGGTTAAATTTCCCAGAAGTGAATTGTGAGTGGTGATGATGCAATATTGCTTTCAGGATTTGGTTAATGATTCAAGCATTTCTTGTCGGAGTCAGCAAGAATCCCTTTAGTGTTAGAACTTCTCAAGGGATATAGAGAAAGTAACTGGGAGTAGATGTCAATTAAAGAGAAGATATAATAGAAAGAGGAACTGCATGGAAGACGGCCGACTAAATCCTTTGAGCGGATTTTAATGAGGACTACTAGAATTAACATGACATTGTTCTGTAACAATACTCTGCGTCACTTCTTTGGACCTTGCACAAATCAGACATTTATTGACATACCGAGCAAGTCTCTTTTCTTTCCCTTCCAGTAGAAGATCCTCTTACAAAAATATGGCACTTAAGAGGACCGAATGTCCGTCTTCATAAACCTCCCGTAGCACTCTCTTGATCAACGACCCAGGTTCGAAGAACCTCCAAATCAGAGGATGTATTTCTCTCTGACTGGTTGGCAACGAGCATCACTTAACAGAGACTGACGAAACAACTGGACAAACTCTTCTCGGGAGACTTAAGTAAAGATCACATTATCACTGAAATGCTGACCCCTCGTAATTGTGTCTTCAGGAGGAAAATGAGCCAAAGTATCTGCGACGAAATTTTCCCTCCCTGGAAGATACACAAACTTCAAGTTGAAGTCTTGCAACTTTAGCTGCAGGCGAGTGGTTCTACTATCCAGAGTAAATATAGTTCGCAGCTCCGTTATCAATTTACTGTCAGTGTGCACGGTACTTGCCCTACCCATAAGGTAATCCACAAAATAACTGCACAGGAAAACGGTAGAAAGTAGCTCCAATTGGAACATGAAAAGGGAATATTCACAGGGCTTAATACGTCGGCTCACGTACGCGATGACACACATATCAGGTGGTGAGATAAAAATTTCCTTCAACCTTCCGAAGGCTTCCAAACCTGAAGGACCGAAATTAAATTTTGACCTTTTAATGAGTAGAGCCACCAGAGGTTCCACTAAACATGAGAATTTAGCAATATGCCTTCGCCGCCAATTTGCCTACCCGAGAAAGCGAAGAAATTGACGCTTCGGTATACGATAGAATACATCCCAAAAGGGTATCGCAAAAAGGAGAAATTTGGATTTCTTGAAATTTACTGATAAATTAGCTTTGGTGTAAGTTTCGAAGACGAAGAAGAGATGCTGGAGGTGCTCATCGACCGAGTGAGAAAATGTCAACACGTCATGAAGATAAACTGCTCTGGAATCTTCCTAGACACCGGAAATCTCCCTAGAACAACTGGATTTAAGAACTAATTACGAAAAACGAAAACTATTCTGTCTTCCTTGAAATCTGAAGACCGTACAAGCGTAGGTATCAGGATGAATGGGCAAGGAATAGTAACCGTCCTTCAAATCCTGAATAGAGGAAACTACGGCAAGAGAAAGGCAATGCAGTATATCCTTAATATGCTCGAAATGTGCACCCGGAGATGTGTACTTAGAATTTAGAAAACTAATGTACCTGGCGGGTACTCCTCTTGTAGCCCAGGAAATAAAGGGAGAAAAGGGCAAATGTCGGGAATAATTACGAGAAAGCTGAATTTTGGTCAGTTGTTAGATCATTACTAGAGGGGCATTTTCCCAAAAGTCCGCACCCCCTCCCCTTTGTGCTTCTCCCAATGCCCCCAGAAATACAAATTTACAGACTTTCAGAAATTGTATTATATCTCTGTAACCAATAGACATAGCGACATGATTCTGCTTTTATTACAATTTCTAGATAACATGCTACACAAATGGTTAAAACAGGCGAACTCGTGTGTGTTGCGCTATTGCTAGTAATTTTTCCCTAGTTTCGTCGATATTTTGCTTTCAATATTAACACTGTTTACAGTGTAGCTTGTTTTAACTCACAATTTCAAAAACCTGTTCGAAATGAAAGTTGTTGCCTGTTTCATAAGCTTTAAAATGATGTATATATCAATATGTTTGAACAATAACTGTGTTAGCTATTGAGATATCAATGACGCGCAATAGTGTGCGAATCATGATTTTACTTCTATGTGTGCCCTACCAACATCAGGCAGTAGTAAGCTGTCGACGATTATAACAAACTGTCTTTGCTGTGCAGCTGTAAGTAAAATAGGTAATGCATTGGTAGTGTTTCGACGGCCTTTTTATGCGTTATAGTGCGTACCTAGCCAACATGCCAGCTGGCAACAAGGTTATTAGTTACTTGCTTCGAGCTTGTTAAGCTTGATATTGTATTGAACTTAATAAACAAGCATTATATAAACTTGTTGGAAAAACAAGTGGCTTGGTAGTTATAACTAAGCTAATTGAAGCTTGTTCGAACCAGCAACTATTCGAGGAATCTTGTCAAACTTTCAATTTATTTGATTTTTTTATTGCACTTTCACTGTGGTCTCAGTGCACTAAATTTTCATCACGTGCCAGGCCTATTTCGACGTTGTCTAAACTTTGTCATTCATTAGAGGTGCCTGCGATCTGATTATTTGCGATCTAATGAACTAAGTATAAACAATGTTTCGAATTCGAACTCCGGCGTTTGATTCTGTGGTCTAGTGACTACACCATCGGATTGGTGTGCTAATGACCCTAGGTTCGATTTCTATCCAGAAGAACTTTTTTTTTGTAAGAAGTACAATTTATTTTCCTTTCTTGTCCTTACAAGGATAACTCAACTTTGATTTCTATAAACTAGAGTGCTTGATGCAACATTGTTTAAACATTTTCGCTTACATTGCTGAACGTTAATCAAGTCATCATTGCATTCGTCAAAGTAAGCTTGATTAACTTTTGAGTCAAGTCGATATTGTTATGTGAGTAGTGAAATAAAAGAAGGTACTATGAATTTTAAGTTATTTCTTTGCTCTGAAAGGCAAATAAAACCTCAGAGAATCTATTACGATAAGGTTAGTCATATTTCTATTAGTTGGAAATTAAATTTATTTGGTAATTTAAATTTTTATTATAACCTACCGTTCATGATTTTCTATTGTCAATTGAATGATGTAGGTTATATTTATTATCTTCTAACAGAGCGTGGTAATCGATTACCGTTGTAAAGAAAGTGGCAGGATCTTGTGAAAATTTACGTAGCGGAATGAATGCATTAAACTACACAAATTACTAATTTATTAGAAATACAATAAAATAAGAATGGTTGGGTTTGGTTTATTTGTGTGCTCTTAGTGGGATATAACTTGAAAAAGAAATTGTAATCGTAAAAAGAGAATTGCAGAATTTATTGAGGTAAATTTCAAACGAAACGATGGACTGCTTGAAAATTTGGAAGGAGAAAGAACTCTATTCGGGTTCACAACTCATCCTTTCTCCTATCTATTCTGGTCGGAGCCACATATGCCTGAAGGTCTAATTAAATACAATTCAGTTGAACATAGGCAGATCAAATGTGATGGTGATAACTAGCTGAATTTTCTACTTTGATCTGCTGCCAAACACAATGGCGTGATAATAGCCATAGGATGTACATTTATAAATTCTACTGGTATTATGCACATCGATTCACACTTGTTATAGTTACTAATAAGATTGTTCATGAAGCAATTCCATCCATATTACTTGTTTAATCCTACGCGCTACATCAAATTAAATGGCTAAATATTTATATAGTGAGTTGTTTCTTGAGAGTACCGACACTTTTTAAGTTCATTGAAATCCTCAAGCACGTCATTAAGGCCACTTTCACCACTTTTCTTTGGTTACTAACACAGACTGATACCTTCAAGATTGAAAGAACCACTCTGAATTCATTGTAACTTTACCTGAAAGTTAATACTGGTACTAGGTGTAAAACATTTGATCCCTTCCATAGCATGGAACGCATTTAAATTATGCAGAGTGCAGATATTTACATCTGTGTTGTCAAACACATACCTATGAAACTTTCAATTCATTACAATTGGCACTACTAATTCATCACCTATTTTACTTGCCACTGCACAGCAAAGATATATTGTCATAATCGTCGACAACTCACAACTACCTAATGCAGATAGGGTACACATAGAAGGAAAATAATTGTTCGCGCGGTGTTGCGCGTCATTGCTACCTCAATAGCTAACACAGTAATTGTTTAACCATATTGAAATAAACATCATTTTAAAGCCAATGAACGAGGCAACAACTTTTATTTCGAACATGATTTTGATATTGTGAGTTTAAAACAAGCTACACCGTAAAAAGTGTAAATATTGAACGCAAAATGCCCTTATTTTGCGTTTGGATTTAAATTACGGCAAAACTACTAGCAATAGAGCAACACGAATGTAACCATTTGTGTAGCATGTCATCTAGGAATTATAACAAAATCAATCATGTCGCTCTGTCTATTGATTACGGAGATATAATGCAATTTCTGAAAGTCTGTAAAATTGTATTTCGGGGAAAAGCACAAGGGGGAAGCGGGGACTTTTGGGAAAATGCAACTATAGTAATGATGTAACACCTGACCAAAATTCAGCTTTCTTCTAATTATACCCGACATCAAAATTTTATTTCCTGGGCTATTGCCAGCCTTTAACACAACGTGGACAGGATTATTATAAGGATACATTTGCTCGACAATGATCCCCCATTCTAACTATTCCTTCAATAAAATCCTGGAGGACTCCCTCAAAGAGTAAAGGACTGGATAAAAATTCGCGACAAACCGACTCGTCATCGACAAGCTGTATTCTAACAGCAATAACTTTAGCTGGGTGAGGACGCTAAAAAAAAAATAATCGATAATTCATTAAAAGGGAAAATAAGTGATCGCGCACGGAAGAAGGAAGGTCACTCCAAGTAGAGAAATAGGATTTTATGTCAGACTCTGAAATATTGAAATATGGAAATATTATTAAGAGCGCATTCCTATCGTTAGTTCCAACAAAGGAGCATCAACCACCCGACCATCCGGGCTGGTCAACCTACCGGGCTCGTAAGACAGTTGTACCAGCGTCTACCTGACACTTAAAGTCACGAATGAAAGCCATTCCGAGCCATAGGCCTTAAGACAATTAACGCTAACGATTCCTCAGTTCGAATACAACATCTCATATGTCCAAGTATATCGTCTGAAATACCTTAAATATTAAACGAAAAGAAAAGTTTAAACACAGTAATTAAAATTGGGAGTGAAAGTGAAAAATTGAAAACCAGTGTTTTGTGTAGTGCAGTTGAGGTATGCTTACTTACTGTTTTAAAGATACACGTCTGTCAGTGTCAACTTACGGTAAATTAATTTATATCTGTATAAATGGTGAAGGACGCTTTGATAATATCCAAAAATGTTTAGTGTATATTTGACATTTAAACGCTAGTAACATCACTTAACGTTAAGAATTCATCAATGTTGTACATTTTAACTTTACTGTACATATATATATAATGTCAATAATCGACTTACAACTTGTCACTAAAAGAAAGGTTACGTCTGCAGTACTATCATGCGATCCTAGTATTGGAATTCCTGCTACGGATTTAGTCAAGAAATTAATTCAAAGGGGAACGGAAATCATTATGATCAAAAATGAATTAAATATACAGGTTCTGGAAGTCATATAACAAGAAATAACTCTAATCTCGTCTGTATATTCAAGAAACCGATCTTGTATGAATAGCTTTGTAATTTCTGACATTCTTCAGTATACTAATCACTAATTGCTTCCGTTTTATTTCAATGACGTGCATAGACACTGAGCCATTGTTGTAAAGCGAGAAATCATACTATTTTAAAAGATAAGTTTTTTTTGTATTAGTGTATATAACGCACCATTTTGATATTTAGATTTACAGTTAAATAGGTTTCAAATAGGTAGATTTACTGCCTTTATTTAATCTTTCAGGGAATGTGAAAACATTTTCGCAAATTGTACAATTGATGGTGTACCTTTTGATTGCTGTCCAAAACATCAATATGTTCACACAGAATTTAGAAATTGCTTCCTTGTGAATTCCAGACAACCGAGGTTTGTATTAGTCCTTTAATTTATAAAATACCGAATCTTATAAAATCTTTGATACGCTTGGTACACATATCAAATACGCTTTTTATATTTTCGTATTGCCAGGAATTGAGTAAAAACTGCATATTTTGTAAGTTATAAAATGCCATTAATATGATGTTATTTTTCCTATAATTATTTACAACGTTTAATCTATTAGAAAATAACAACTGGGCTAAATATTCCTCTGTACGTCCGTTTTAATAAAATGCATGCTATTGGAAATTTGATTTATTGGAAATCAATAGCAATAGCTTATTTGAATCTGAGCAATACTGTCGTAAGCCACATTTTATTAGGTATTACTAGACTTGTAGCGTCCTTTACTAAAATAGTAATTACATAACTACTTTAGTGCCTCCCGTATCATTAAACTTCAGTCCAATTCTTAATATGTTACTTATTCTGGTATGCATTTCTCCGGCTGTAAAACAACTCCATTTGTGTTTTCAAATCACACCCACTAACCAATGAAACTGTAGGTACAACGTTTCATCACAGATTCTAGATAGTGCAAAAGATTTTTTGAAACATATTATATACAAATTGTTTGTATAATCATTATTATCTTAGGTTATTTTGTTATGATAATAAGCAATCTCGTATAGAAGACATTGTTATTTCTTTGTGATACATTCACAAGGTTGTACATCTGTTTAACAATACTGGACGTCCTAAATAGAAGCCACTGTATCTCAGTGCAGAAAACTAACGGCACAATTTTTAATTAAGAATTCATAACATTTACTGTGACTAGTCTTATTTAATTATTTACTAAATTTTGCGGCTTATCAGTCACTGGCAATTATCCCACAAATGGTTATTTTCTATGTTTAATGCGTACGGACGCAAGCCTTTGTTCATTCCTCTTGTCAGAAGGAATGTCTCGCTCGCTCTCATGTATGGCAGGCATTCCAAGACCGCCTAGAGTTCTGTAATGATACGCACGCTTCGAACGCACTGCTGCAACTCTTCTTAACTCTGCTGTATTTCCGAAACTCAATAACTTTGAAGTTTTTTTTTAAAAGTAAGAGAGTGCTTAAATTTTCACTCTTAGGGATTTGGTATGGAGATCAATCTAAATGTCTTTAGCATATCACGCTTCAACATGAGAATGCAGAAGTCACTTGAATAATAGGATTTCTGAATATATTCACGTTGCTTTCTCGTGAACGACAAACCACACTTCAGACGTATACTGTTGCGTGGGGGTAACCAGACTATACTTTCTGTGTCTGTGATTTCCGGTTCGGTTACAACATCAAAGTTTTGTATTTCTACAGTATATGAAACTATCGTATCTATTGTACCGCAGGTTTTTTTTGCAACAGCTCGATAAACTCATGTATTAACACTTCATGAATTATACTGTGCAGTTTGCTGTACTGAGAACAGCTGCAGCGGTTACTGAGAGCTGCCATCCGATCCTGCAGAAGAGTACTCATGATTGCCTCTTTTGTTGTGTTAGCATGATCACCATCGCGAGTAGAGTCTTGGCTCCTTTACCCACTTAAGTCTAATATTTTCATTTCCCATCAATTATATCCTTTATCGATAATTACTCCAATATGCTCCAGTACGCAATAGTATACAACACCTGAGTATTAAACACAGTATTAATGCTTATTTCTTAGTTACATGGTTTATCCAGACTGTTTGTACATGACGAAATGTTTTAAGCTAAATTTTCATTAAATTTACTAACCATTAAACCAGAGAAATCTAATTTCATGGCAAAACTGTAATTACTATATTATAGAAAACATGTTAGGGTTTCTTTGGTTTCGCCTTAGAATTCTTCAAAGAAAAAAACAGTTACATATTTACTACATAATTCGTTTGAAGTACATAAATAATATTTTTTTTCTCTGAACTTATCTCACTACTTGTGCTGGAATTGGCCTTGTTGTTTCGGGAAGTGCCATTGTCTGCTTTGCAGAGAATGTTTACAATTACTTCATTGAAGCAACTATGTTTGAAAATGTGATACACGAAGTTAACTGTGTTCCGTATAAATATGTAACAAGAAACATTTACTTGTTTTCGTCCAAAACATGATATCTCATCCTCTTTGATATTGGATAAAATGCCATAATTGTCTCATGTCGTGATTTATACAAACATTGTACTCTGAAATATTTAGAATAATTTTATCATCTTATCCAGAACGCAATTAGGTTCAATATGCCATAGCAAGTTTCTACTCAGAAAAAAAAAATGCTGCTTTAAACTAAGTTACATTTCATAGGTTAACAGTAAGGGACCCGATCAGTTCGGCACCTCCGTTTTGGCGCCACCGGTTCGGCGCCGCCGGCTGGGCGCAGTAACGTTTCGGCGCCAGAGCTTTACCAAAGAATCACACCAGGGAAACTACTGTATTGAAAAGGTATTAAAAGCTTGGTCCATAAGATGCGACAGAAGAACAGATCCAGGGGCTTTTTTCAGAGAAGAGATGCAATGGGACGTTTATACTTTAGTAAGCACTTAAAAAACATATTGTTTTCAATTATATTAATTATGAAGCTTTTTTCGGCGGGAAATGAATTTATTTATTTATTTACAACATAAACAGGCTGATCTATAGCAGGGACGTAACTAGGGAGGAGCAGAGAAACAGGATTCAAGGGCGCTACTCGTAATGGCGCAATTTAACAATTTATTATTTTATATTCAAAGAAAATAAGTTTCATATTTAATTACAATGCATTCTGCATAACTTTGGAAACATATAATTGTGGCGATCCTTTTTTCCTGTTCCCAGGAAATTCCATCACTGAGGATATATCAGCGAAATAAAAGACAATTCTCAAAGGTTTCAAATGGTAGGGCGAGGTTAGGTACGACGAAGGTGGTGGACTCAAGTTGCGGCATATCTGCCTCATAGGTACCTGAATAGACTTGGGCAATCGTGAATTACATTTTTAACATTTTATTTAAGAGTCTTCATTACCTTTCGTTCAAATCAGGATACGAATCCAAAACTTTTTAGAGACGCGCGGGGGAAGTTTCGAGGGCGTGGCATGGCAATTTGACAGAGTGAGTGTTGCCGGTGGACATATTGTTTTGATTTGACGTTAAAATTATTTTTCTCTTATTTAATTGTTTTTATCCCAAGACATATGCGACTAAATTATGAATACAAGAAGACAAACACGTTTATTTTCATAGAATACTTCAGAAGTTCAATCATTGAAGGAATAATTTCTTTACTTTGTACCGTCAACCCTGAGGAAAGAGACCCATTCAGTTTTCTGTCTAACTACGGAAACATGAACCAGAGTGGTGTCATTTTTTTGCCCCCAGGCTCTATGGTTATACTTTTCTTCTTTCTACTGACAGCTGTTTTTGAGTGTGTCGCGGTCATTATTTTGAATGGAAGGAAACTCTTTTTTCCTCCCTCGGATGTTCATCTAAATGGTTGAACCTATATGCCTTTTTCTTCCAATTTCTGAAATATCCTCTTTCGTAAAGATTGGATTTTGTGTTCTTCAAGCATGTTCTTTAAAGACAAAATATACTATGATCTAATTTTCTTACGATTTCTATTAAATTTTAACTTTAGTAGAATAAGCCGCAGCTGGGGGTAGCTTCAGTTTGATCCTCACAGAAATTTAAAAAAGAAATCATAATAGAGTAACAAATGCTTGTCATGGGGAAATGATAAAGCAAATGAAGAAAATATGTTATTGAAAAGATTTTATAAAAAAATGTATACAAAAGGACTATAGGTGTGAAAAAGAATACAAAGTTAAAAGTCAAATATTACCTAAGAATACTGTATTCAGAAAATAACTTATTTCATTGTTGTACAGTTAGCAACTACTGAAACAATTACCTGTAAAAAGGAAATGTGAAGCTATCCCCCTGTGCGATGCGCACGCGTCGTAGACGGCGCATGGGGAGCGCGCATTATTCGAATCTCATCAATTTTACAAGAAAGATAAATGGAGTGACTAATTAAGCTTATTAGTTGAACAGTTATGAATTCACATACAAGGATCACTGTGTAATAACTAATACTCTTATTTTACACATTTTAACATTTTTTTCTAAGATTCTCCAGGTTTTGTGTGATCAGCAAATATACAGTAAGTAATACGGGTCTACGCGTTCAAGAAGTAAGGATAGTAACTTTGTCTTTTTGGAAGATCTTTTGAATCTTTTTTGTATACTTCATGTATATATTTCTTGTGAATATTGTGTTCACAGTATTCACTCAAACTCCGGATAACACATTTCCGCATCCAGGGACGTATTTAGGGGGTTGGTCCAGGGGGTCTGGACCCCCAACTCAGAGTTTTATAAAAAAAAATAGTATACGGTACTTTCAGGGGAACATATTTAATATATATTTCATGCCCAGACACACCTTGGACACCCGAAAGCTCTTGGCCCCTTCCCAAAACCAAATTCTGGGTACGTGCCTGTCCTCATCGAACTTCTTCAGTACAAGAAACTACTGATACTGGAAACTTTCTATTATATGTGTTAGATTATTAAATTCAGAAACATCCATGTCCCAGGCGGGATTCGAACTAGCAACATCATGGGTGGAACTCTATACGAGTGTCGAGATCGCCATAGCTGCGTTCGAGAACAAAGCTAATTTATAGATAAACCATTTTGTAGTTACACGTAATTATATGTGATCAATAGAGCAAGCAATACCAAAGTGAAAAAAAACAACATGAATTACAGGATTCACACAATAGGTTTAAAATATATTAAAGTGATTGCCAGACAAGATAGAATTAATTTATTGGGCAGTGACAGCACCATGGCTTTCGAACGTTCCGAAGTGATTGCCAGATTTCTCCAATGTTTCCAGTTGAAACCATGGGGTTTGAGATACACTTTTGAATTTTCACACCGCCAAGTCCTAAGAATAGTATTGTGAGTAATGACAAACTAGATAGGTTTGATTCCCGGTGGGGTAGGGGACAGAAGGTGGCTCGGAGCCAACTTTAAACTGTAGGTCTCGTCTTTAGGACATCATCTTACCCAGGGGCCTTCCGGTCAGGAAATGCATTCGGCAGAACACCCATCATCATCACTTACCTACTCATATCAAAGATATTGAAAAGGTTTGCTCACAATGGATTGCCCCTGCAATTTAGCAGTGGTATGTAAAAAGCTCCGGGTTCAAGTTACTGGTCTCCCAATTGGTTGCCTTCCCAGGTGGCGGATAGGGGAATGCCGACCAGATATGGTGGGTACCGCAAATATTCCGGGGCGAACCAAAACCAGTACTGCTGCCTTGCAATTAGTAGAAGAATCTACAAAGGCTAGGGGAAGATAACCCCGAAAAAAATATTATAGTGAGGGGAAGCAACATCACCATTACCACTCTGAAGCTGAAGATGAATGACATCGGCAAGGCTCAGATGGACAGCGGACGACATTTTGAATATCTACCTTTACTGCAAGGTCGTAGAGCTGACAACTCTACACCGCTAAAACGTCAAGAAATAGTAACAGATGGTTTATAGATTCTCCTGGGGTAAAATATTCCGGAGGTAAACTAGTCCCTCATTTGGATCTCCGGCCTGGACTTCTTCAGGGGGTTCCAAGAACAGGATTATTAAAGACATTAGAATAGGAACGTGGAACCTACGAGCATTATACCAAACTGGCGCTCTTCAGGTGGCGGTACGCGAGACCGAGAAGTACGAGCCAGACATATTAGCGATACAAGAAGTTCGATGGGAGGGTCAGGATAGCATCCCACAGGACAAGTACACTTTCTACTACGGGGGAACACAGTCTCAAGATTTCGGAACAGGATTTCTCATTAAGAACAGTATCCTAAAGGCTGTTCAGAATATAGAGTTCGTAAACGAAAGACTATCGTACGTTACGATACTTACTCGATGGGGCAACGCGGTTTTATTAAAAGTCTATGCTCCGACCGATATGGCAACTGATAACGACAAAGATATATTCTACGATGAGCTAGAAAGACTGTTTGACCGATTACCGAAATATAATTCGAAAATTGTGTTTGGGGTGATTTCAATGCAAAGGTAGGGAGGGAAGAAAAATATAGACCTACTATAGGCAAATACAGCCTTCACGAAGAGACCAACAATAATGGAGAAATACTGATAACTTTCGCGATTTCGAAAAATCTACTGGTAAAGAGCACGTACTTTGAACACAAAGACATAAACAAACACAACTGGATATCTCCGGATTGCAAAACTCTCAACCAGATCAATCACGTATTAGTAGACAGAAGAAGACACACCAACATAATGGATGTTAGGTCGTACAGAAGAGCGGAAGGTGACACCGATCATCAAATTAGTGATCACAGAAGTAAGGGAAGAGTTATGGAACGCGAGCAGAGAAAACAAGGGGTCAAAACAACTTTAATTCGAAGTGAAACGATTAAATAATCCGAGCATAAAAGCACATTACCAGCTAGACTTGTCAAATAGATTCGAAATCCTAGCCGACTCAAGTAATAATAATGATGATATTAATAATGAAATTGATGTAAGTAAGATGTGGGAGGCAATTGGTGAAGCAATTAAGAGCGCAGCGAAGGAACGTGTAGATGAGAAGAAACAACAGAAAAACAAACCTTGGTTTGATGAAGAATACTTTAAGCTTCATGAGGAACGAAAACAAGCAAGGAACGATTGCTAAGTAATAAAAGCGAAGCAAATATCAACCACTACAGTAACACGAAACGAAATGTCACACCTGGGTTCAGAAACAAAAAAGCGAGAATATCTGACGCAGAAGATTCAGAAGATAGAGGAAAATGGCAAGACAAATAACATACGAGATCTACACAAAGGGGTAAACTCGTTAAGGAAAGGTTACCAGCCGAGGTTAGGAATGATTAGAAATGAACGTGGAGATCTCCAGGCTGATCCGGCTAAAATTGTCGATGTGTGGAAAAGTTATTTCGACAAACTTCTTAATGTACACAACAGGGAACAAACAGAGAAATTTGAAAGCCTTACCGCAGAACCGTGGATTCCCGAACCTAGCGAGATCAAGATCGAAATGTCGGTAAAAAAATTGAAAAATTTCATAGCTCCAGGAATAGGCAATATTCCATCCAAATTAATCAAAGCAGGAGAAACGGCACTAATCAAGGAACTACATAAATTGATAAGTGCTTTATGGAGAAAAGAGGAGCTCCCAAAGGAATGGAAAACATCAATAATAGTTCCGATTTCCAAAAATGCGATAAGTCGGACAATAATAATTACCGCGGAATCTCTTTACTTCCAACCTGTTACAAGGTATTAAGTAATATTATGTTAACACGCCTAAGTGTATACATAGATGAAATAATTGGAGATCACCAATATGGATTTAGAAGAAATAGATCCACGTTGGACCAGATTTTTGCCTTAAAACAAATTTTGGAGAAGTACAGTAATGGAAATACAGTGGGACGGTTCATCAGCTATTCATTGATTTTAAGAAAGTATATGATTCTATCAAAAGGGAAAAGTTATACAGTATCCTGATACGATTTAGTATTCCGAAAAAAATGGTTCAACTAGTGAAGATGTGTCTCAGCGTCCACATAAGGAGAGTACGGATAGGTAATAATATGTCAGATAGTTTCAAGATTCCCAACGGATTGAAACAAGGCGATGCCTTGTCCCCACTACTGTTTAACTTTGCGTTAGAATATGCAATTTTAAAAATTAAAGGGGTAAAAAAGGGACTATCATTGAATGGTTTGAATCAACTGTTTGTGTACACGGATGATGTAGATTTAATAGGGGACGATATAGATGTCTTAGTAGAAGCAACACCGATGTCTTAGTAGAATCGCGCGATGAGATACGTTTACATGTAAACATAGATAAAACAATATACATGATAACAAGCCGAAACACAGGGAATGAAGTAAATAAAAACATAAGAAATTAGGGATGAGGTCATAGAGAAAGTAATCAAATTAAAATACTTGGGGGCATACGTAACAAGCAAAAATGAGGTAACGGAAGAAATAAAAA
>JAGDQP010005973.1:0-37953 GCA_022664845.1 Lepisma saccharinum
CTCTCTCTCTCTTTCTCTTTCAATCTCTCTTTGTCTCTCTTTCTCCCCCCTCTCTCTCTATCTCTCTCTCTCTATCTATCTATCTATCTATCTATTTCTATCTCTGATTGATCGTTTTCTCAAAATCTTTATCTTTCATTACCCAGTGCATTGAGGAACAACATGATTTATTATTACAATATTATTATTGTAAATTCATTATTACAATTATTGTTGTAAAAAATTTATTATTACAACAGTAGTATTATACATATACAGAAAGTTTTTTCGATCCCGGGAGAATAAACTAGCAAAGCTCGAAATATTAATATTCCAGTCATTACTCTGATGCGATACAATCAATTCGTCATGTTCAGGAATTTACTTTCCTATTTCAAATTACAGAAACGGTTTTGAAGCACCTCTGAAAGCGAACTATGCCGATCAAAACGCCATGTAAGATAGCTTGATTCTTTTCGAGCTTGAACAGATAGTGTTTTATGTAGAATGCACTGAGGAATTTGAGTGCAGGAGATTCTCTTTCTCTGTGTGTATGTATGTATGTATATGTGTATGAGAATATGTTTGCAGAATAGTGGTTTTCGAGGGTGTGGGTCATGTTACACACTCCCCTTGTGAGGAACGTCATTGCTAAGCGAGGAATTTTTCTGCTTCATCGGAATGTCCATACTCCTCTTCTCGTATCATCCTCTTAATGAGACTAATCAATGTTAACATGGATTTATTCAAATGATATTGCACAAGGATGTTTTCGGTCACAAAACATTTTCTACATAGTATAAAGCAGTCACATTTCTTGACTACTCTGTAACGAAGAAGAAAACTATGTCCCATTAAATTTCAAACTTCCTGCTCTTAGAGCTCTATGCAGTTCGGCCACCATTTTCACACTCTTTGTAGTAAATCAAACAATAGTCGACCATGAAAGTTCGCGAAAGTATCTGTTTGTATCTGTTTTCCAGTTCCATAATATTCTTGTTAAAGCAATTACCATGTTCGTCGCTATAATTTCCCCAAAATTTTCGGGAAAATATTCGTTATTGGATTGAAGAAAGTGAACGCTTACACTCTTATTGCAACCGAACTTGGTGAAGTTTTGTTATTTTCTTTTACCAATTCTCCTCTAGTCTGGCTGTTTATAATCCCCTAGAAAGTTACCGGTACCATATACAAGGTGGTCTCTATCTCTGTCTATCACTGATTTATCTTTTTCTCAAAATCTTTGTCTTTCATTACCCTTTGTATTGACGAACAACACAATTTATTATTACAATATTATTATTATTATAATTTTATTATTGCCATTATTATTGTAATAAATTTATTATTACAACAATAGTATTATACATATACAGATATTTTTTCGCTCCCGGGAGAATAAACGAGCAAAGCTCGAAATGTTCATATTCCAGTCGTTACTCTGATTTGATACAATCAACTCGTCATGTTCAGGAATTTACTTTCTTAGTTCAAATTACACGAACGGTTTTGACGCACCTCTGAAAGGGAGCTATGTCGATCAAAACACCATGTAAGGTCGCTAGATTCTTTTCGAACTTGAATAGATAGTGTTTTATGTAGAATGCACTGAGGAATTTGAGTGCAGGAGATTCTCTTTCTCTGTGTGTATGTATGTATATGTGTATGAGAATATGTTTGCAGAATTGCGGTTTTCGAGGATGTGGGTCATGTTACACACTCACCTTTTGAGGAACGTCATTGCTAAGCGAGGAATTTTCCAGCTTCCTCGTAACGCTCATACTCCTTTTCCCGTATCATCCTCTTAAAGAGACTAATCAATGTTAACACTGATTTATTCAAATGATATTGCACACAAGGATGTTTTCGGTCCCAAAATGTTTTCTACATAGTATAATGCACTCACATTTCTTGACTACTCTGTAACGAAGAAGAGAATTGTGTCCCATTAAATTTCAAACTTCCTACTCTTAGAGCTCTTTGCAATTGGTCCACCATTTACATACTCCTTGTAGTAAATCAAACAATTGTCGGCCATGATAGTTCGCGTCAGTATCTGTTTGTATCTGTTGTCCCTTTCCATAATATTCTTGTTAAAGCGGTTACCATGTTCGTCGCTATAATTTCTCCAAAAATTTCCGGAAAATATTCGATATTGGAATGAAGAAAGTGAACGCTTACACTTTTTTTTTGCAACAAAACGTCGTGAAGTTTTGTTATATTGTTTTACCAGTAATCCTCTAATCTTGAGGCTTAAAATTAAAAAGAAACGTCAGCGAAATCTCTCGCAGAAATCTGTCTGAATCGCTGATGCCGATAGCCAACATTTTCAGCGGCAGCCGATGCTTATGTTTAAAAGTTTGTAACATCTTCGTGAAGGTTTGTTATAATGTTTTACCAATAATCCTCTAATCTTGAGGCTTAAAATTAAAAAGAAACGTCAGCGAAATCCCTCGGCAGAAATCTGTCTGAATCGCTGGTGCCGATAGCCAACATTTTCAGCGGCAGCCGATGCTTATGGTTAAAAGTTTGTAACATCTGTGATTTTTTCTTACTTTTAACGCCATACCATTGTATGAATGGTGTAATACATTATATCGAGGAATTGGGTTTGTGTACTGCAACCAGAGGAAGCATTTGATTTTTTTTTATTTTAACGCCACACACACATATGCAGATGTCGTAATCGATTATATCTAGGAATTGAGACCATGTGCTGCAACTAGAGGAAGCATTTGAATTTTTTCCTTTCAACGCCACACACACATATACACATGGTGTAATCGATTATATCGAGGAACTGAGACCGTGCACTGCAATGAGAGGAAGCATTTGAATTATTCCTCGTTATGTCATACACATTTATATGCCTCACATTCCTGTTTGAAGCATTAAATTCAAATTTTTCCTCACAACACCTATGTAGAGTTAGATAGTTCCTCGGAAAGAAAATTATTTTTTTTGGGCTTAATTTT
Source organism: Lepisma saccharinum (assembly GCA_022664845.1). Lineage (NCBI taxonomy): Eukaryota > Metazoa > Arthropoda > Insecta > Zygentoma > Lepismatidae > Lepisma > Lepisma saccharinum. The sequence goes on from JAGDQP010005973.1 coordinate 2,955, forward strand.
AACTTGGAGAATTGAAAATCAGATTTTCCCTAACAAAAGAGACATGCTTAATTGATCAGAAGCCCTGAAATTAAAATCGAGACGATTCCTCGAAAAGCATATGTTGAACGCGCACTCCTCGGTATTTCACACTGCAAACTATAGGTGTGTGTGTGTGTGTGAGAGAGAGAGAGAGAGAGAGAGTGAGAGTGAGTGAGTGAGTGAGTGAGTGAGAGAGTGAAATTCCTTCAGCATATTTGTCCCAAACCGAAATTCGAAACTAGAACTTGGATACTCTTGAATTATAGCCTTAGTGCCTTACTGGACCACTGTAGCTGAATGAAGTTGAGTCACAATACTGCTGCGTATATAAAGATACAATATATAACTTAAATGGTTTTATTATGATGAGAGATCTTTTTGCACACTTGTAAACGCTGCATAGACATGAATCCGTTCATAGTTGGGAGAGGCACATTTGTAGAGGAAGCAAAAAATGAACATATTAGCAAGAAAAATCAATTTGGAAGAAGTAGTGCAAAGCACGACAGCTCTGAATAATGGAATTTCTGTCAAGGATGCTGGCAATTCTTCATCCCGTTAGAAATATATTTGGGTCGTCCGTCGCTGCTGAGCACGTAACTCAAAAAACGGATGAGACAGACGATCTGCATGAAAACGTAATAAATCGATTCGAGGTTTTCCAACAGGAGCAAAGAGGCAATAAACGGATAACCGAAACTGCAGAAGGTAACCGAATGGTAGCAGTAGTGGTGGTTGTACTAGTAGCAGTTTATTGACAGTGTTGAGGGGCTATTAGAGCACTAAACACATGATGTGGTTCTTTCTGAAATAGTACAAGGTCATTACAGAGATGCGAAAGGCTTTTGCAATTGATGAAGATTTACATAGATAGCAACGCATGTTGTAAAATTCACTTTTCTTTTTTGTTTGTGTTTGCTTAGATGTATTACAGTTTTTGATACTCGTTTTACTTGTATTCATCTCGTATAGAGAAAGGTAGAAAACAAGCGAAATTTATGAAATTTTGAAGAATATTCGCCTTGAAAGAACGAAAATTAAATGCGTTCCTCTGACAGAACAGGGCTTACAACGCTTTTATTACTTTCCATGTTTCATATTTGGCAGAGAACCGTAAAATTGGTTTAGGTGGATGCACAAGGTAAATTCTTGGGAGATCTTTCAGGCAGGAACTTGCACAAGGAAAGAATACAACAACGTTAACTGGAGAATGCGATTGAAGGTGTAGTGTGTTTAGTCTGTGGAATGCAGGATAAATTGAATACAAAATTTCTTCTTTCGTTAAATTAAATTTGCGGTTGCTTACAATCGTGACATTAACTAACGTTGATTTGGAGTCAGTACAGTTTAGAAATGCATTATTTAATATTGTCTATAGTTTTGACTTTTCAAGTGAGAAGTTCAAACAAAATAAAAACGTTTGTAGAGCAATGGAGGGAAGTTCACCAAACAGTGTCATTGGGAAGGTCGAATAGATTGGAATCTGTTTAAGGAGGCTAATCTGACCATTTTCGCTATGGTTTATCGTTACTAGTCTTATGACTAAAACCCGCATGTTTAAGAACTAAAACAAAACCTTGAACATAGGTAGGTATGGGCGCGAGACGAGACCTCAGATAATTTGCGAGACGAGACTTAAAAACATTTTTGCGAGAGGAGATTTAACCCTGGTCCCACGCGAGACTTCTTGCGGTCTCATGTAGTCTTACGTTCATGATCTAATTTATCTTACTATGGATTCATTTAAGTAACGTGTACATTAGGACATGTACCTGTAATGTACACTAAATCATACGGACAGATATTCATGACTGATTCAAGATTCAAACCCTGTCCTTGCATTGAAGTAGAATGTTCTTACGCTCAGTTAAGTTAGGATCCCCTGGGTTGAAGTAGATTATTTATTAAAACACCCTTTTCTGCTACAGTTGTAACAAAAACTATACAGCTAAAATACACACAAAACAGAATGTTCAAACTAGACGATTCATTTATAATTTTAGTTGAGTAATAAGAAAATATTATTAATTTTTATTTGGTTCTGGTAGAACGGGAGATAATATAATTTGACGCTCTATCTTTATCAAACAATAATATAGAAATAATTTCTCGTTTACACCGTGTCAGTGAGAATTCAGTATGATATCTTCTGTAAATGACGTGAGGAAAATCGAACTATGCCTGGTGGTCTCTTGTAGAAATGACAACAACACTCGGCTTCTTCCCGGTTACTTGAGTATTACTCGTTCCACCGTGTACCTTGGTATTACCTGGTTCCACTTTGTCCGCGGGTATACCCGCGGTCCCGGTCACCACCTGAAAGAAGCACTGTTCAAACGCGAGTGTATAGCAAGGAAATAATTAAATCTCTGCTTTGACTTCCGGGTCATCCGGTCGAAATCGAATTACCGGGTCCCAAGCATTGACCCGTGACAGCTCTGAGCTCTGTCCTAGAAAGTAACTGCGTGCGCTTTTTATTCATTCTCTGTTGATGCCCATCAAAGGGTTACGAAGTAAATATCTTAGTAGACATTAATCTTTGTAATAACATTTGTTGTTCTTATTCAGTCTGAAAGAAGACTATACGATTGTGTGTTTAGACTGAAAGAAGACTATACGATTGTGTGTTCAGACTGAAAGAAGACTTTGTACATTTACCGAGCAAATTATGTAAATTTTAAAAATTGCAAATTCCTGAATAATCACATAGTTGTTGTGAATAATTTAGCAAGAGAAGACGGTGCTAGAAATGAAATGAAAAAGAGATTTGGAGTCCTTAGAGGAGAAACTGTGTAGTCTGGTTCTTTCCTTGTTCCTTTTGATGGGATCGTTTTATGGAGGAAATGGGATTTTTTTTTCTCATTCATTCATTTGCCTTCTTCCGTCGTTTCAAGTTGGAAAGAGTTTAAAGTGAAGTGGAAGTCTTTCCTTATTATCTCTGTCGAAAGTAGGCAGCGGGAGATTTTCATTTCTTGTCCTGATGTGAAATCTCTTTTATGTACTAAATTTAATTTGTGTTGCCAAACTTTGATTAGACTCAAATATTGGTTAACTAAATTCTATTATATTTGGCTGTCGGAAACGATTTGGAATGAATTTGATAGCAGTGTTAGTGTAATGAAGTACTTATTCCTTGTTATTGCTTGTGTTACCCCCTTAGGTATAAAAGTTTTGAAAATTAATATGCTGCAAATATTAATTAAATATCGTTAGTTTTATACAACCAAACGTTTGCGCATCCTATAAATGAAAACGTGTCATTGAAAGTTGTAGTTTTCCTTACTATCATGAAGATTAGAAGGCACGCACTCCTTTGCAACAAATTAATGTTACTCAGACTGTCTTCACACATTGAGATAAAAAAATGTTTCCAATGAAAAATAGAAAATACAGAGTAGTCCTTTCATGTTACGAAATGGACATTGTTTATTCATCCGTTGAATTGCATCTATTTATGACCTTTATAGGGTTGGGATATGGTGGATGAGAGGATACTGGAAGGTAGTCGGTCAGGGCCTAGTTTGTAGGTACCATCCCAGCAATGACTAGGAAAACTCCTGGAAAGAAACTCAGGATGAACGGCCGCTGGGATCGCTCCCAGGACCGTCCGATAGTTAAGCTAACTTTCTAACAATTGAGCATCAACCGTGCATCATCATTCTTCAGGTGATTCTGGAAAGGAATACGGTGTTGTCTTCAGGATTTTCACATTGAAGTGGTGTTTCAGTATCCGTGTCTGCATTGCCAATTATTATCGCGGGTATAGTCGCGATTTTACTGTACTGTATGTTGGTGCCCGATCTCGGCCCGATTCAAGATCCACACTTTCCGGCTCGAGAATCAGACGGAAAATCGGTCAATCCTGATCTGGTGCAGCAGAAAAGTGGGCACCCACTTTTCTGGCCAGTTCGGTCCGATTTTTGGTTCGGCTTGATTAAAATCGGGCTGCGAGATCGGGGCCCGAATGCAAGGCGTGCGTTCAATAAAATTCCTAACGTAAACCAAGAGTCGTTGAAAGTGTTATACCGATTACTTGAATGTAATGCGATAGATCCGTTGGTTATGTTCACATATTTATGTGAACTGCTTGGTGTTGAAATATATCCGCATTCTGTAGCGATGTTCAAGTAATTAGTAAACCTTGCGGTTAGTAATTTACATTGAAGTGTTAACTGATATGTAAGAGCTGGTTTCTTCTTGCACAGGCTTTGAGAGTATTCGAAAAATTCTGAGAGCGCATTGTGTGGATGTTTCAACGGTACGTTCCAAATGGGTGTTTACTACTAATTATAAGTTATTGTGATGACTATCATTTATATCAACACATTACCTTTTTTGTGATACGCTGGTTTTTGCTGTAAAACAACTCAGTAAAGACAAATCTTCTGAAAGTACTGAGTTAGAGTAGATCAAATTACATTAGTCTCGATACGAAACATTAGATTATTTCGATTAGGTTAGTAAAGCAGTTTCCATACTTAATCCCTCGTAGTGATAGTAGACGATGTTTCCTTATTAGTAGAGACTAGAGACCAGATCTGAAACGGGTCAATTTTTCGACCGGGTCACATATCTTATGCTCGAGACTCGTTCTTACCCGATGGCCCAATTTCGACCCGATGACCCGTAGGGGTATCTGGCTTTTTAATTCTTTCCTTATAGCTACAGTATCTGTTAGGGTTGACCGTGACCGTCTTGCTCCCCAGACCACAAAATATACGACACCGAAAATTCCTAGTTTATTATACAGTATGGCCGCAAATAGAGTATACCGAAATGCAAAAGAAGTACTGGTGTATAGAATTTGAACAGAATTTTACTGTACAATGTTGCGGAGATAAACGGTGATACAGTACAATACAACATCTAATCAGAAACAGAACATGCAGCACCCAAAATATTCAATACAAATGTTTCAAGTGTGCTTTGTTTAAAAAAAAAAAAAAAAAATTCTTAGAGACACACAGTGCGGCCGATTCCAAAAGAGCTGGCCAAAAGAAAAAGAAAACCGCAAGTGAATAATCTCAAAGCCTGTACTCACTCTCTCTTTTTCTTTGTCGCTGATTACGAATCTGAAGTCAGAGTGCAAAATGTAACCCCCTTCATCCCCTATTGACAACTCCTATTCTTGAAACAACCTGTATATCATGGCACAATCAAGATGAATATCATTTTCATGTTTTTTTGGGTTGCTGATTACGAATTTGAAGTGATAGTAGCAAATTGAATCCCCTTAACAACATTTTAGCGTATACTTAAATGATAATTGTTTTTAATGAAATAATATTTTTTATTTTCTTTTTTACATAAATTATTCCTGATTGGATTTTGGAAAGCCATTTTGAATCCAAGATGCCTATTTTTTTCAACATATGGTAATATTTACCTTAACTATACCTTTATGACAAATTTCGTTTCTCTAGCTTAAACTGTGTTTAAAATGAATTTTTTGGTCCGCCATTTTGGATCTAAGATGGCGTCTTTCGAAACATTTTGTAATATCTTCTTACCCTACTAGTGATCATGTACGTTCATATCTCATTTGGTGTTTCTGGCTCCAGCGGTTTAGGCTCTGCACTTGTGGCGTGTTAGGGATCGAGATTGACCAAAGCTTTAAGTAAAGATTGAAAAGATGTTTCCGGAATGTGATCGTAGTCGATACTAAAAATATTGAGCGATAAACTACGGATTGCAACAAGGAGTGATAAAATTCATTGAAACACTGTGCATACGATGAGGTCTTCGATGAGTGTTTATTGTATTTATTAATTGATGAAATACAGGAACTTGCATACACTTGTACTTTGATTAATACTAACGTTGAAACATAAACTGTTAAAGAATAAATAAATGCTCTGACAATCTTCCAACTGATAATAAATGTCTTTGATTTGCTTGATGTGCACTTTTTAATATCACTTGTGCAATATTGGCAGTTTAGGAATGATATTTGAACTGCTAAACACGATGTATATATATTTGATCAAGCTTATATGAACGTGGTTTAATATAGAATTTATACTACTCTCCTGTGTGTGAATTACTCAATCAGAAGTTTCTCCCCTGAATAATAAAATGTGCTTATCTCCTGTATGCTAAGATAGGTTTTTCTCATGTGTGACTAACTAAGGTTTCTCCCCTGTATGATATCACTATTACACACTTATCTCGAATTAAGGAGCTTATCTACAAGTGATAGCTTCTATATTATTGTTTGCAATTGCATACAGTTTGGATTACTCAGTACATTAAGTCTATCTATCCGCAATCTTCACCTCACTAAAATATCCAAAGTAATCACTCCATGTTCAGTTCAAGGTAAGTAATCAGATCTATCCACGAAAGTAGTATTTGGCTTTTACAATCCTTTGAATTATCCGTTAGAATAGGATTTGTGAGTATTCGATTCACTTTTAAACTATTCGTGAGACCTTCACAATGATTCTCGCACGAAAATAATACGATACTGCTTGAAAGTATATATTATTCTCGTGAACAAGTTCGTTAAGTAACACTATTTGTATCTTCAGCATAATCCGTACTTGACATAACATAAGAAACTTCACAGTTATTAACTAAACAACAAATGTAATAATGGATTACTTCACGACAAAAATGACAGTTCACTCACGCTAACAATCAACTACACACGCACTCTTCTATTTACAACATTTATCGTAGTGCTAACAGACATCGTCCTATCTGAACGTGTACTCCACTTCAATAAAACTAACTGCAGTTGAAGAATCTCGTATACTGCTAGGTCGTGAATGTTTACTATTTTTGGCAAAACTTCTTGAAAGCATATACTAAAATTCCCTTCTCCTGAACTACATATGGAAATTATTGTCCCAAATCTTCCTGAGACTTGTACTTTCGGTGTACTCGTGAATAAATGATTTTCCTATTTCCTTACCAGAATAAACATTGAACTAATATTAACTTCACACCGGTCTGTCGTGATTAAACTGACGAAACTGTTATCCTAATTTCTTTACTGCTTCAACTTGTTGTAAATCATCGGTCTGTCGTGAATGAGAGGATATTACTGCCCTTGCAAACTTCTCCCTACTACTTCCTGAATATGGTACACGGCGAGCGAGTGCAGTAGAACTTACGCTACTAAATACTTACAAGGACGTCGCTGTCCTGATACAATCCTACTATCAGTCTGACTTCCGGGGGAATCGTTTATTGTCCTACCCTCGTAACTAGTCTCGACACGTAAACGAACATCAATTTCCTTAACACTCCGATGAGAAGCCAGTATGCCCCACTCCAGGATTTACTACACTGTTGGGGCTACCACTGACTGTCATTGCACTCATACAGAGCAAACTTTACCAAGCTGAATAGCGCTTTTCAGCTGCCTACAGATAAAGCCGTCTTCCAAAAGTGAGAAGTTATTGCTTAGAGGGTCTTAAAAACATCTAATTTTTCTCTGACCATAGTGCGCACACGTCGCCACTACTATCACTTCAAGTGGTCAACTTTCTGCAGCCGATGCAGTTCAACTCTTTAATAACATCATCTCTGCTTCTTTTTTTCTTCAGTCATACTTCTGGTAGGTATCACTGTAATCTCGATTTACATTTCCATACTTTAAATCTGAAGAAAGTAGTTCAGTAATTAACAGATAATGATTTCCGGCGAGGGAAAGTCGCTGCCACCTAACGTACTTCACCGCAAATATGTTACTACTACTGCTTGTATTCTCTCAACGCAGTACGCCTAACAGGCATCAATACATGCTCAGATATGAAATTAGTTATGCACACGAATACATTTATACAATTCACAGTCCAAATAATGTAGATAAATATAATTAAAGCTATTTACATGTGGTATAGAACAGAAAGAAATTCTATGGACAATATAAGGCTTTTTTTTTTTTTTTTTTTTTTTAAGGGCAGTCATGTTACACACTGTACAACAATAGGTTTGACCGCCAGTTTGAATCCAAGATGGCGACTTTTTCAACATTTAATATTTTCCTAAACTACTCGTGATAATACACCTTTGTGCCAAATTTCGTAGCTCTAGCTCAAACGGTGTGGAAAGTTGATTTTTGGGTCCGCCATTTTGAAACGATTGAATAACAAACAGGAGTAACTTCGGGCAGCTTTTTTTGTTTTATATTGACAAACATACATTTGACTCTAACTTACAATAAGTCTGACAGCTGAACAACACGGAAGAACATAACTTTTTCATAATAATATATCGTATGTTAACGCTTTCAATTATTAAAAATCAATAACAATTATTTTTTTTACTAATAATTTACATTTGAAAAATTATTATTTCGTAACTTTTTTTATATATGTTCAACGTACTTTCAGACGTTGATTCCATTTTATTTGATTATGATCTGCTTCAATCTAAACTTTTTATATACAACTTTCAACACGTCCGTCGTTTACTGCCTCAGTAACACAGTCGAACAAAGATAGCTTTGCGACTCCTATTCTGGGACAGGTAAAAGGAAATAAACACTTTCATAAGTAATTTCTGACCATTACATATGTACTGTAACCATTCCAACCTAACATGAAATAATCCCTAACTAGGTACTACTTTTTTTTTCTACTTTTGGCCGTCTTTTTTGGAATCGGCCGCACTCTGCGACAGTGCAAGCTGTCAAACATTACTCTATCCCATGAAATTGAATGTAACACATGAGTGATAATTTGAGTTCTTCAGTATTACGAGGCATTGAATCACAGTAGATCCGCCCGTTTAATATACCCCACTGGTAAACATCAGGTGGTGTGAGATCAGGTAGAGTGCGTGGCCGCAGCTTGTAGTTTTGCAAGGGGGGAGCAAACTTCCATTTTGGCGCGCCCATCCTGGCTTCCGGGCCACGCGTCCCCTTTGCTGCCCCAAGTTACGGCCCTGGGCGAGTGGGCAGGACACGGGTAGTTGCATCGAGATGGTGCGGTCTTGAAAGTGATGTTGCAGAAGCTGTAAGGATTCGCTAGTGGTGTGTGCAATGGCTCCGTCTTGCTGAAATCATAGTGTGTTAAAATACAGGTTCTTAGTCTGGCCCGTAGCCAGGATTTTCGAAAGGGAGGCGCACAGGTGAACTTTTCAGCTTTTATTCTATGACAGGCTTAGCGAAACGAGTAAAAGCAAAGGCGTAGTGATTAAACCCTAATCCCTCAATGGGGGTGTCATCCCTCCAAATCGTCGAGCACACCCTCAGCTTTAAAACTTTTACTGCTAAAAATTGATAGAAACTAATAAAACTTTTACTGTTAAAAATCGATAGAAACTTCACAAAACTCTACTTACACCTCAACAAACTGAAAATCCTAGCAGAATTCCTACTTTGGAATGAGTTGAGAGGGGAGTGATATATTGGAAGTAACCAAGAATCACCCGAAATACATGCTCAAGTAGGTCTAAACCAAATTCAAAGAATGAATTTTACACAGTTTCGTTTAAGCAATTTTTTTTTCATATAGTAAAGGCATTTGCAAAGTTAATTTTTGGAAAGAGTATTTTTTATTATTAATATTATTCATGTATACTAATTAGTTTTTTTTTACGTGTGCCCACTTCGTAAGTATCGATGAAGGTATAAATAAACCATCACTCTCATGAGAACCCCAAAATATACCTTAACTACTCGCGTTTTATATTTGTAACAATTCTATCAACGGATAGGTAGTTGAAAATCAGGAATAGTGCCTTGCAGAATACTGAAGAAAAAAAAAAGAAAGAAACATTTTGAGATCAAATGAAAACTTTAGTCGCTTGTCTCTACCACCATTCGATTCAGAATATCCTCAACATTTACACTAGCCTAGTTATGTGCCAAGCCATTCAATTTCTCCGCTGTTGTTGAAGAGCGAGTATAATATTTGAAGTGATGTGCCTTAAAATTGAGAAACAACGCTCAGGCGCGCGAGTTGTAATGGGCAATGTTATGAGAATTTCCAATAGAATGTAGACATTAGGACACAGTTTCTTTGAGCAGTGTACTAGACCGTAGACAGCAGTACAAGAACACTCCATAAGAGAAAATTCTTCCACTTGTTTTGCTATATTTGAAATTCGGCTTAAGCAATACTCTTTCTTGCAAATCATTGCTATAAAGTCTACAGTTGGAGCAATTGAAGTTCGCATCTCCTACAATATTGTTTCGCACAAGGTAACTCAATTTAAGACATTCCGCCTGATGTTTGTCAAGCAGTGGTTTGTGTTCGCTGACAAGATTATGAAGATATGGAAAATACATAACGCATCGAAAATAATCTTCGACAGAATATTTTTTTTCATTCCTAATACCTCGATAAAAAAAAAAAAATTTAAACTGTCACTGATTTCACTTTGAATTTAGGTACAGTTCAATGTCAAGATCGAATAGAGGATTATCGATCAACAGACAGCCGGACCCGCCTCACTATGCTCATATTATCGACTCAAATCATCGATTCTACTGATAATACTTGGATTTTATCTGTGGGCAAATTACTGGTACTATTATCGGAAACTCCATAAGCGATTCTCACGGAATTTTGTAAAGAAAATATCCAAGGCATTCAGAGCAGGTCTTTTGCTCATTTTTGAATATTTGTCTATTTGTGTACAGTGATCTGTTTGTCCTCTATCGTCGCGAATACGAAATGTTGCAGTTCTCTCCAGAAGACGAAAATTGTCTATGGTTATTGCTGTTCGGTGTTTTTATTATAATACTTTCTCAGCTTCTATTGCGTATACTCGAAATCTTAGCTTCCGAAGGGCTATGGGAGACCTATAAAGAGGAACATAGCCAAACAGTTAATAAGAGTATTAGTAGTATTGAGAGAACTGTTTTGCAACAGTAATTTAAAATCATATACTGCTAGTATATAATCAGGGACAGAAAATCATTGAACCGTATGCTTTTTTTAGTGTGTGTGTGTGCTTTTGTCTTTTATTTTCCATATCATAAAGTAATTAAACTGTCATGGTATTCAATTTCTAAAGGTCGGATCGTTGTCACCAGCATGCAACAGAACGGTTATGGCGATCTAAATGTCAGAAGAGATCGTTGGTTGACCCGTTAATCGTTTTCCCCTTTTAATTAAACTTTTTTTTTTTTTTTTTTTTTTTTAGGAGTTGGGAAGCGAACACGATAGAACATTCCATTCAGATTTACATGCAATAATTCGGTACAAAATTGGAATGAGGTCAAATTGCGTGGGAGGATAAAGTGCAGTAGTTGTTCGATTTTCAGAATGTGTTCGCCATGTATATATATTGGTGTATTAAACAATATTTGCTAGGAAGATGCTAAAACCACAAAATTAATAGTGTTTTCCCAATCTCCATTATATAATGGTCTACAGATTTTCATTGTGAAGAGGCCTTCGTACCTACGGCTAGTGTGTGTGTGTGTGTGGTTCCATATTTTTAAAGATATTGGACAAATGACAAGCAACAATGAAATTTTGAAAAGCGACCCCAATAATACTTGTACATATGTATCAAATGAACTATTTTGACATTGTTTATTTTAGCTGAGAAATTAGAATACCCGTATTTGATGTCATCATACGCCTGCTCAATTAGAGGTGTTCTAATTTCACAGGTAAAATAAACGATCAAAATCTCAGATAGTTTATTTGATGCACTTTTACAACTAATTATTATTAGGACTGCTTTTCAAATTTTCTTTATTTCTTGTCATTTGTCCAATATCTTAAAAAATATGAAAACTTTCACACATATTTGCACCGTAGATACGTAGGCCTTTGAAGGCTGGTAGACTTGAAACCCAGCCTAGTTTTGGCGTAATGGGATACAGATTTTTACAATGGAGGCATTCTACGCTTAATACCCAGTGTTTCATGTAAAACCCTAGGAATATTAATTAGGGGGCGTTCTAAACTCAAAACGCAGTCTACGGATTTTAACTGAGGCGGCGGTGTAGGCTCAAAACCTGTTCGTGTCATTCAGATGTCACCTTCTTCCTTTGTTAATACTAAGCGGATTCCAGGATGGTACGTTTCAGTATTTACGTGGGCGCTGTCTTCCCTATTTTCGCAGACAATGTAGGGAAATTAAAAACAAATACAGACAGACTGTAGTCTTAAGATGCTGTGAAGCCGTCAAATAGTGGTACGGGCGCTTGTACCATCAGATCAATCGCATTCTACACCAACTTCCAGACCACCCGACACGTGGTTAGCTGCCCATATTCAAAGTGAAGAAACAGGAGCACTGACCACTGATCGTATGTGTGAAGGAGAGAAATACAAATGACATAGAAATATAAAAACAATATTTACCAGACAATTTAAGGGGCCGCGGTGGCTCAGTTGGTAGAGCGTTCACCTCTGGTGCTAGGGGTCGTAGGATCGATCCGTGCTCATACCATGTGGGCTTTGTGGTGGACAAACACCGTGTGCGTGGGTTTTCTCGGGTGCTCCCGTTTCCTTCCACTCTCTTTATTCCAGCAATTCATTTCATCATCATCTATACGGCCTGAGCCATAGTTGCCTAAAGGCTTTAAAGATAAATTCAAGCCAGACAATGGCACGTGACGACTACTTGTAACATCGTTCTAGACAATAATGAAATTGCTTCGGTAATGGAAGCGTAGTTTAGTACTACTGATATTGTGGATTTTCAAACTACATTCTACAAGAATGAAAGTGTTTTTGTCGATACTGAATTGATTGATTCATGGCGAAATATTGCACGCCACGTGGCTGATGTGTACCGGCTTTTGTCTGTGTTGGGGGAAGATGCTATCGATTCTACACGTAATCACTATCATATTTCACTGAAAAACAGGAAGACAGTTCCTCTGTTTGAAAAGCTCTTCGATTGGATTTCTATAAAGAGATTGGTAATACAAGAGAGAAGGGAAATGATTATTTCCCTTCTCTCTGGTAATACTCATCTTTTTAAGTGTCGATTTCATAAACCAACCCCCCGTGGTCTTTGGTTTGGGATTCGTATTGAGTGGACACCTAGATTTGAGTTGTTCTGCCTGCCGTACTGAATGTTTTTTTCAGAATCAACCAGCAAATGGCGGTATGGTCAAAAAGCCGTGGCCGCTAGTTCGCCTTTTCTTCGCTAAGAGAGCGCTGTCATCTTTCAGCTATGTAGTGGGCTTAGGTCAAAGCTGTCTGTGTAACGCCCATACATGTAAAGTATATTAAGTAGTTAGTTTCAGAATAACCGTATTAGTTTACAAAGATTATGCAGAGGTCTGCAATGGACCCATAGTGCCAAGATTCGTCAATAAAATGTACAATATGAAATGAACTATGTTAGAGGGCTGGAAATCACGTAAATCTTCGCGAATGTAATAAAGACATTGAGCAACCTAAAAACTCAGCAATAATAATAATAATTTATAACATTTCACAACATAAATATATCTTCAGTTTTCTATAGCACTCATATTTAATGAAATAACACTACCTGAAACAGGTGGTGTCTTGTGCAGCTAGAACTTTCAAAATTTCCTGTAGAAAATTTTTGTTTCGTAGTGTTCATTGTTGTAAGAAAATTCATGTAAAATAATTTGTTAGTGTTACTCTTTTGAAAGTTTCAATAACTGCTCCTTTAAATTGCATTTAAGAGTACAGTAGTGAAATGCACTTTTTTTTAACAAAAAAAAAAAAGTCAAAATTGACAACTGATCGTGGGTTTTTTAAAATGTGGCAGTGTTAAAATTCGAGGGAATACTTTAGGTCAAAGTTCATAGTACTGTTTAAATGGCTGAATGAGTTTAATATGAAAGCAACCGTTGTCCTAGCGACCACGTATTTTCTGCAGGTGAGACTGAAGAAAATAATGTGAGTAAAGTGAATGTGCTTAATTTCTGAGCCCTAGCTTGACGCTGCCATTCATAATCTTTCAAGTTTTGTTCTTATTGTTACACTGAATTTATTCAGTTTTTGCACCTTTCGTTATATATATTAAAAACACTGTTTTCGTGATGGAAAATATAAAGAAAAAAAATCATGAACACGGCAATCTCACTGTATGTTAGTGTGAACTCTCGGTTTGGTTATGGTCACGTATTAAAGCCAACTAGAAAGGTGCGAAAAGAAAGGAAAGTGCCATGTGTGGTAAAGTTTTTTTTTTTTTTTTTTTTTTTGTATATTTTTTTGCTGTCTCATCCATGCAAAGCCATCCTTTATGTGGTGTGGCTGTGTGTTTGCGTTTTATGGACTGTTAACAGAACTCTCTTGAAAAGAGGTAACGGCCAAGGTGGAGACAATGATCCTACAAAGACGGAAAAACGAACATACTGAGGTAAGGAAGAAAAAAATGGAGGAATAATGATTATCCTTTCACTTGGAAGAATGTCACCAGAGTTTGCTGTGGCGTTCTGTGGAACAAATGACATGAAACAAGGCACTGTTGAATACAGAAACATCTGCTTTCTACACAACAAAATGTTACACTTTTCTTTATGAATGAATGAAATAACAGAGTAGAAAAAAATAAATAAAAATAAAGGCTTCTAACTTCCTTTCACACCATTTTATTCTTTCGCTTGCATTACCTTGGATTGCTTTTTGATTTTTTTTAAAGGAAATAGCTACCTCAGTGCAAGTAAAATATTTTAGGCTGCTGTTCATGTTGCGTACAACATTGCTGTTCAGTCTTTTGCTGTCCACTTGACTGAGGGGCAGTGACGCGTTCTCGGGATAACCAGGGTAGACAGTATCTATCCATTTTTTTTTTTTTTTTTTTTTATAAATATACTTAACTGCTTTTGTATTCACTGCTAATGAGCTTTGATTTGAATTTGACTTTCATCCCTAAAATATAAGCTCCGTATTTATTCCATATGTAACATACAGATTATAATGTTAGAAAAAGAAAGAGTGCAAAACATGTTATATGCTACAACATTCAAAAGTATTGTAAACGCTGTATTAGCTGCAAAATGACTGCTTGATTTTGTGCACCTTGCACTTTATAGAGACCAAAGTAGCAACAGACGACAGAGGTGACAGAGATTCGCACAGGGAGACAGTCCTCAATATGTCTCGCTTCAGGCCTTCAGTAGTCTTCAATACGCTGTTAAAGTTGACGTCATTGCCGCGCGGTATCTTAGCAACCATAACGACTGGCTTTATACAAACGGAGTTGCATACGCGTTTAGTATGGACGAAAAAGACAAAACTGTTTTCTTAACATATTTATAACATTTAATAGTTATATTATACCTTACATTATGACTACATGCTTTGCGGTACTATGCTTTATGTCAAACTTGTAAATTCTTCAGATTTCCAAACGAAAGGAGACGTTACTGTTACGGACGAAGATGTGCAGTATACAATCCATTTTGTTTTAGATTTGGCAATTCTATTTTGTTTCAGAAACTCTCTCTTTGTTAATATTAAATGACTTTGTGTATATTTATATTTTAATATGTTAATTGCATTCAAGCCTCTTTAGGATCAACTGGATGGCATAGTACCATTTACAGCTCATATAAATTCTAGAGGTATGCCTAATTAATGTTTTACTAAGGCATTTTCAGTAATTGTTTATATTTTTACAACAGATTCTCAATCTATAGATAGTGGTAGATACTTTACTCATTTAGAACATGAATTATCATCTCTCGGATTAAATAACTGAGATAAAGACTGCAATGGATAATCCTCAAAATTCTAATGGAACTGCAAATATCAGGCAAAAGCCATAGTGCTAAAATAGATTTATAATATATTTATCTACAAGCGGTGCGTAACTGCTTTGTATGGAATCTAGAAAATAACTACAAGGGCAGATTTCGTGTATTGAAATAAAATATACTGAATTTTGAGACATGTAACAGTGTTAGTTACGATAAAGCTGTATATTTGAATACACAAGGTAACAATATTAGCATTGGCAATAGCTAATAATACTTCAATCTTCCCTGAATTCGATGCCGATAATTATGTTACCGAAAAAAACTATGTTTGATTTGAAATTGCTTTTCTATTCTCAAGTTAGGAAGACCTGTATCAGGCGTGGCCAACTTCTTTCATTACGAGGACAATTATATGATGATTACGGGCCGCACACTTTTAGACAGAACTTGAGTAAAAATAAACGCTGCAGTTTTTCAAGGTATTAGATTTATTTTGATGCTATCTTTTTAAAATCATTTTACTATTGGAATAACAATATATTCGTAGAATACTTGATTGTGATCCCAGCGGCCAACTATCCTGACAATTTTTTTTTTAAGCTTTGTCCTCAGCCACACCAGAAATTGCCGGGTGGGTACCTTCAACTGACTTTGAAGGCCCTGACCAACGCCTTCTGGTATCCTTTTACCTTGAGTCTTAGATGCTTGAAAGCCATAAATACGTTTAAATTCAAATACTTGATTGTAATTATAAGCTTTTAAAGCAATTTGATTACATATATTATAATTTGCTGTAGTTTCTATCTTATCGCGGGCCTCACAAATTACATGACGGGTCGCGTGCCGCCCACGGCCTTTCTGTTGGCAATGCTTGATCTATATTATGGTTTACTTCAAAACACTGGAAACAGTGTTCTAGAACATTGCGTGGGCGTAACAAAAGTGATCGGATAATTTACTGAGTTTTAAACTAAAATAAAAAAGAGCATGTCTTCTAAATATGAAATAATGAGAAAAAAAAGCTTAGTCCTTGTAGTCAGTGATTATAATGTAGGCGATTCATATGCTGGTAAGTTCATGAAAGCGGATACCAAGGTAATATATGTGTTTGGACAGATAGTTATCCAGAAGATGGTTTTAGGAGGTTCCGCGGGTTTTCGAGTGGGGGTGGGGGAGTGTTAAAGGTGTGTCTGGGCATGAAATGTATATTTTAAATGTACATAATTCTGCCTAAAACTCTGAATTTGGAGGGAGTCGGTCCCTCAGACTCACTCTTAAATACGTCTTTGTACGTTTCATTCAGTTATTTCATCGCAAATTCGGAACCGGTGATTTATCTTTTACTCCATTTAGTGAAGATAATGCTTCACTACACAGTGACTTTGACAATATTACTTTCATCTTTGTAAAACATTAACGCCTCATATGATAACGCCATTGCTATAATGCAACAGGTGGGTTGTCAGATTAAATACGATATTTCTTCTAATATTTCATTAGATCTGTAAATATTTTATACTTTTATTAGCAACTAAACTTTGAAGTAACTGAATATTAATACATATCAGTTAAAATGTTTCTAATTACAGAGCACAAGCCTACTTTTGAAACCTCTCTCAAAATCCTATAGAAATCAAATGATAGGTTTCCTAGGCAACCGTTTGTTTAAAGCCAATATGGCGGCCCCCACAATTCTCAGTAGCAGACGACTTTAACAGCGTATAGCTTGGTACGTGAGGCACGTGAGGCACGTGACTCGCGCTCTCGACCGTATTGGTTATACCATGGAGCAAATATACGGACGTATATTTACTCTATGGTTATACTCAAGGTTTTTAAAGAGCTTTGCTTGCTGTCACACGCTTTCAAATAGATCTCTCTCTCCTCATACAGCGCATGCGTAAGTAGTTCGCGGGCAGTGAATTATAACGTAGTACGAAAGTATTGTTCAACATGGGAGCTGAATAGAAATTAAAAGTAATAATAATATATTTATCGCTGCAGACATTTTCTTGAATGCTTGGTTTTCAGAAACGATTATGTTACAATATAGAAAACACCTGTTTTCTCAAAAAATATAATTTTTGAGGATGGAAAATTTCGTTCCCAAAATCCTCCTACTTGTGATTTATACGCGGAAAGCGGATTGATTCTTGTTGAGTGACTCTTGTATTTTGTGTAGCTAATTTGGAAATCTTGTAACTAAATCAAGGATAATTTATATCTTTGAATATTTTGCACATTTTTAACATTAATTTAGCTAATAAAATGTATAACTTTCTTATTGTTGATGTAGGGCTTTTGCCACCCCCACCCTCTTCCGCAGCTACAAAATCGCAAGCGTTTTTCACTGGTAAAAGAGTTTCAGGCTTTTTTGAGTTGACTTAGATGACTTCAGTACTCTTAATTACTGTAAGAGGGAAAGAAAATGAAATTTTAGAGTGCGTTGTACCGCTAACTAAGGTAGATTTGCGTAATTTTCAGAAATGTTTTTCGTTGATGTCAGGAAGGAAAATAAAAACAGAACCACTTTTATGCAATGAGAGATTGCTAAATTTAAACTGTTGCATTGAATTGGCTGCTGCTACGAAACTGCAGTAGCTTTTGCTGTTTACCTTTTAGTAGTGAACATAAAATTCCGGCACGAAGTAAGTTGTTGAGTTCATTCTTGACCGTGTAGTACGGACCGCGATTACAGAGAGAAACTGATGGCATTGCTGAGATGAAAGTGGGAGTTCGGAACTTCCAAGCTTCTCATTCCTGGCGTTTTCTACTGTGCTATTTCCGTGGAGGAGTAAGATTTCTATCGAAGGCCCTATCCAGGCATTTGCCTGGGTGCGTAGGTGAGGCTCGAACTCACGCCCCCTGTCTAGCGTTCTCCGAAGTCAGCGATGTAATGATTTGACTACAGGGAGTGGAGTGCATATTTTGAATTTCTCTATCAGAAGTTAACTGAGGTAAGCAAGTTGCCCAGTTCGTTTTGTTTTTCAGTAAAAATGTAGTTATTTTCTTTTACTTTTGATTTCCCTAAAGTTTTTTTTAATACGGTCTACCCACTTGTTTATGCCACGCTTCGCCACTGCTGAAAGGGCATGCCATGACGATTAGCACAATAAACGAATAAATAGTGCTCTGTAAATTACGTAATTTGTGTGAAATTTGGAGTGCGTATTTAAACTTAATTTCTTTACAAAGGATTTCAGTCGCGCAACTTAATTTCTTTACAGGCCTGCCATACAAAATACAAGAATCCAAGTGTTTGTATTTGAATTGTTTATGGCCTTAGGCTGAGGCCAGGATAGGGTAGGGATGCGGGAAAAAATTGGCCAGGGTCTGAGTTGAAGGTGCCATGCCGTTATTGTCGGCTGTAACCAGTGTTCGATTTGTTCAATTTCCAGAGCGGGGGAAGAATTCCCTAGATATGTAATATACAGAATATTATGCCATATCGTATCTCCGGCGGTAAGGATACAATATATAAGTATAATGTATTATTAATAGTTTTCTATATAAATCACAATATGTTAACGGGAAATTATCTGTTCGTGTGTAAAATATTGCATTTCCATAAAATAGCATGAGTAAAGGAGAACATGACGATTAACTGGGCGAAAACAGAAGTTAAAAGTATGCTCCTGAAAGATATAAGACGGGTAAAACAATTCCCATGTAAATCGATGGAAAGTGCGTACCAAGATGGCGGGGGTGATCTACATCGTTAATGAGTAAACTTCAGGCAAGTTTGACAATAATGTTTTCGTTCTTTTGGTCTGGTGCGAAACATATTATTCGTTGTTTGCGACGATAGTTTTCGAAAACAGATTGGAGCGTGTATTTTTAGTTGAGGAGATGCAACTATTGAAACGCGATGTTGCTTTTAGTGCAGACGTAATTATGCCGTCTACGAAGGCAAAAGACAAACTATAAATAAATAATAATAACAATTCTTACTTTTTGTAAAAAGTTCATAGCTTTGTAAATTTAGGCAAATTCATATTTGAGTGTCATTTGGAAGTAGAAAGTTGGAACATACTGAAACAATTAAAATCTGAAAATTTAGTCATTAAACACCCTTGTTTGGATGGTTTTTCAGCTGATCATCATTCAGTTCGCTTTTATTCTAGTACTGGACATCCAGCAGTAAGTATTAGTCCTTTACACAGAGCTCTCCTCTGTGGTAATGTGTAATTAGCGCGTTCATCCCATTCCCGAGAATATTTGTATTTGGAACACCGTTTTGTGGAAGAATTAATCATCAAAGTTCTCATATAAGTTAATCTATTCGCAAAATGTCATAAAGCAATTGTGACAATTTAAAATTATTATAAATTCAATGCTGTTTAGAAATTATATTAGGTAGATTTCGAAGAAAATATACCTATTGAGATCGGTACGATATGAAAGTATATATATATATATATATATCATATTCAGCCGTTTTCTATCCACTGCTGGATGAAGGCCTCCCCCTTTTCTTTCCACATATCTCGGTCTGCTGATATCCTCATCCATGTAGCTCCTGAAAAACGCTTGATTTCATCTACCCATCTTACATTTGGACGTCGTCTCGGTCGTTTCTTTTCTCTAGGAATCCACTGTAGTACATTTGTCGTCCACCTTCCATCTGTTCGTCTAGCTATGTGACCGGCCCATCTCCACTTCATCTTCTTCGCAGTCTTGATTACATCCTCTACCTTTGTTTGTGCGCGAATCCATTCATTTCTCTTCCTGTCCCTCCTGGTTATTCCTAGCATGCACCTCTCCATTGCTCTTTGTGTGACTCTCAATCTTTGAGTCGTTTGCGCATTCAATGTCCAAGTTTCGCAGCCGTACATCATTACAGGTAAGACACATTGATTATAAACTTTACGCTTCAGACACATTGGAAGTTTGCTTTTGAAAATAAAGTGTAGTCTTCCAAAAGAACTCCACGCCATTTTACATCTTCTATTTATTTCATCAGTCAACTTTGCATTCGATGTTTTAAGCTGGCCTAGGTAAACATACTCATCAACTATGCCTATTGTCTCTCCGTTAATCTTCACTTCCTTCTTTGCAGCATGTTGGTTGTACATTACTTTTGTTTTACTTAAGTTCATTTTAAGGCCGATTTTCGAACTCTCGTTACTCAGTTCTTCCATTCTGGTTTGTAGTTCTTCTGCACTTGAAGCAAACAGGACTATATCATCAGCGAACCGTAAATGATGAAGATATTCGCCATTAATTTTAATTCCAACTTCATCCCAGTTTAAATTCTGGAACACTCTCTCCAGGACCGCACAAAACAGTTTCGGAGAAATTGAATCTCCTTGCCTTACCCCTTTTCCAACTTTAAATTTTTCACTGTCTTGATGCAGCCTAATGACAGAAGTGGCAGTCGAGTAAATGTTTCGCAGTAACTTGATGTATGCACTTTCGATGCCTTGATGTTCAAGTGATTTAAGTACTGCTGACAAGGAGACCGAATCGAAAGCCTTTTCAAAATCTATGAATCCCAAACATAATGGAAGTTCATATTCATTAGTCCTTTCCATAACTTCATTCAATGTTTGTATGTGGTCCATTGTGCTAAATCCACGACGAAATCCGGCTTGTTCCCTTCCCTGATTAAAATCCAAGTCTCGTTCAATACGATTCAAAATAACTTTGGTGAACATTTTGTATAGGACTGACAGTAAACTAATTGGTCTGTAGTTTTCTACGCGTTCTTTGTCCCCTTTCTTGTACAAGAAACTGATAACGGCATTGTTCCAACTTCTGGGTATTTCTCTCTTCCTCAAGCACATCGAGAATAATTTAGCAACTTCCTCTTTCATCTTTTCACCTCCCCATTTAAACATCTCTGCTGTGAGTCCATCTTCTCCTGGTGATTTTCCGTTCTTCATCCCTCGAAGTACTTTATCCACTTCTTCTTTCATTACGTCTGGGACATCAACATCAATTTCTTCTGAATCTTCATTTCCTAGCTCTTCCTCGGAGTAGTACAATTCTGTGTAGAAATTTTGAAATATGTTTATAATTTCTTCCTTATTTCGTGTTACGGTCCCGTCTGGTCTCTTAACTGCAATTATTTGCTTTTTCCCTATCATGAGCTGCTGTTTGGCTTTCTTCAGGCTCTTGTTTTCCTCGATTGTATTTTTAACAAGATTTTCGTTATATCTTCGTACATCCTCTCTTATTTTCTTTCTTACGGTTTTATTTAGTTCTATGTACTCAATCCTCTTTATGCAATTTTCCTCTTCTTTCATTTCCCTTCTTTTCTTCATCAAGAGCTTAGTTTCTTCTGAGATTTTGCTCTCTTTTTTCTTTCTGGTACCTGCTATCTCCTTGGCTGTTTTTCTTATTATCTCAGTATATATATATATATATATATATATTAACACGCTAGCGGCCATAATTTTGAAGATATTTGAACCAAATTTTTATATGTTGTTCCTAGGCTTAATAGCTCGGTTAAGTTCGTTAATGAGCAAAATCGGTCGCCATCTTGGATCCAAAATGGCCGCCGAACCCATTGTTGTATAGAATACACAGCCTAAACCGCTGGGGCTATTGAAATCAAATTTGGCATGAAGGTACAACATCACTTTTTGATTATGAAAATGTTACCTAATGAGTTCAGAGATGCCATCTTGGATCCAAAATGGCGGACCTAAAAATCAATTTTCCACACCGTTTGAGCTAGAGACACGAAATTTGGCATAAAGGTGCATCATGACGAGTAGCTTAGGGAAATATAACAACATTTGGGAAAAGTCGCCATCTTGGATCCAAAATGACCGCCCAAAATCCCATTTTGCACACCGTTTGAGCTGGATAAATGAAATTTTACTTGACGTTGTACTATCACAAGTAGGTCACGACAAAATAAGAAAACTTTCAAAAAGTCGTCAACTTGGATCCAAAATGGCCGCCCCAAAAACCCAATTTCCAAATCATTGAAGGTAGAGAAACTAAATTTTCAATGAAGATGTATGACCAAGAGTAGGTTACAATAAATGGGGCAAATCTTCCCTTTGGGGGCGCAGCCAACCGTGGGAGGGTGAAGATGTACTCCGTGGTGGTGTAGTGCTGCAGGGAGATTTTGGGTAAGATAATGGAGGCGCATGCTCTCAAAAGCACTGAAGTTGGGGGCGAGACCCGGCTCCCAGCGAAACTTCGAAATCTACCTCAGCCTGTAGGCCTACCGAAAGGGATTTTTTGGATTTCAAATGATTTTGTTTTAAGGTTTTTTTTTTTTTTTTTTTTTGCATTACTAAATGTTGGGAAATATTCCCACTATTTGACAGTCTTAGGTTGGACCATGAAGCAAGAACGTGGCGTAGTGTAAAAAAAAATCAGTTAATCTACCTAATGAAACAGTCAGGCATCTGACAGCTTTGAAAACAGTCAGGATAACCAGTCCCAGCTTGAACCAAGCCCTTTCGACTGCGAAATATGAATTCTGTTCTGGAATTCTCCATTATAGATAGTTCAATATAACTACCGATTTTTAATATTTTTAGGCATTGCTTCCGTTACGAAAATTCACACACTCGCCACTTTTTTAACCTACCATTTGTTGCTTATGTAGTTCGCAGACATGTTATTACTTTTATTCCGATAGAAAAGCCATGGCCAATTCACTGAAGGACAACTAGTAAATGAGGAAATGAACGACAACAAATTAACAGTGAAAGTCTGGTCTTGCAGTTTTTCAAGTCTCGTAATGAATGTCATGTTGATCGTGCCTTGTTATATAACATAGTTCAGTGAACTAGATGAATGTGATTTTTTTTTTTTTTTTAATTAGCAATGTTCCTACTAGAATTAGTTTAGAAAGTTGGAAGTATTTCAGGATTGACTTACCGTGTTTAGGTTACGCTTACTGGCTTTATGATTAGCTTCATCCTGGTGCCATGTCTTTTAAGGCAGCAAGATTCATATTATTGTATATAGTGATAATGATAAGAAGAAGAAGAAAGAAAGGAGGAAAGTGTTGCCCATCGAGATTGAGGCTGTCTCGTCTCGGAAGTGTCTTGTTCAGAATATGTCTCGTCTCGAATCTCATCTCGTCTGTAACACTAAATAAGAATAATAAAAATGGATTAATGTGTCAGCTGGTGACAATAATAAGGTTGTTCATTGGCTTTTTTTTTCTCAGTAGTCTAGCGATAGTGAAAAGTAGTATAAATTTCCAAGTGCTGCGTAAAAACATTCTGTTTGATGCTCATTACTTAGCTCTGGAAACTTCAGAAAAGATATTATTCTTACGTGGAACCCTTTGGATATGTGTAACATTTTGAAATATGTAGTTCCTTTGTTTGAAAGACATCTTACATCTACGAATCTCGTCAGAATAGAACATGCCTTGAGTAAAACTTAATTCAGTCGATAATAGGTGTCAGTCCGTAACGTTATGATTTTTGGAGATCAAAGTTATTATTCTAGAGCTGCTGATGATTGGTGTTCTGCCCGAAAGTTCCTGGGCAAGATGACCCGAGGTGATTTGCCTTCCATCGGATGAAGATGACACCCTAAGCACGCGATTGATTCTGATTTTTGTCCTTACCAAGTTACAGTCAGTCTCATATTTCTGAAAGAACTTAATTTCTTTTCTTAAAATAATGTTTGAAACTGCGACGAAATTTTCAATTTATATTTCTCTTGCGTTTGTGTCCCTATTTAGTTACTAACGTTGAGTATTATACGAGGGAGGACCCAAAAGTAACTGGAATGTTTCTCTGGTGGGCAGGGCCGTTGTAGTACATGCTTCCGTTGCTAGATGCCTCTTTCGAGGACCCTTCTGCATCAAACTGCCGACTGGTATTGTCGAATGAAGTCGTGGTGCCACTTAGTAAATGTTTTTAGTCTCTCGTTTGTTCGGCGATTTTTGTGATGTCTGAAAAGTGGGAACAATGCGAGGCTGGAAAATTCTGTTTTGTATTAGGGAAAACGGCAGAGGAAAGAGCTTATAATGAAGCTGCTCTGGGAACACCACAAGCTTGCGGGTGATTTTTCCGCTTCAAAAATGATGAATAGTCAGTCACTTGCAGACCAACCTCGCTCAAGTAACCCTAGACCTGCGGAACGGATGAAAACATCGCGAGTATTAGTGAACTGATTTTGGAAGACCGTCGCAGAACCATTGTTGATTTGTTAGGTGTGTCCTGGAGTTCATGACAACAAGTTTTGAGCGAGGACTTGCAAATGAAAAGAGTTGGAGCAAAATTCGTGCCTCACCCACTCACAAAGCTTTGGATGTGAAACAATTTTTAACCCAAAACAACATGACCCAACTTTTCCAACCGCCATATTCAGCCGATCTTGCTCCGTATAACTTTCTTTTATTTCTCGAAATAAAAAGGTCCTCAAAGGAAAAGTTGTGGCTGTGGAAGAGGCGAATAAAAAAAAAATAAGTACTGAGGCCTTGAAAGGTATCACTTTGCAAGAGTTTCAGGACTGCTTCGAGAGAAGAAAAAAAAAGTACTTTGGAGAATATTCAATTTGTAACACCCAAAAATAAATAAACAATTAATTTTTCATTACAAATTTTCCAGTTTCTTTTGGGTCCCCCCCTCGTATATTAGTTTGTTACAAATTCGATAGTCTTTTTTTAATTTTTTTTAATCAATACTTATCAGCTTCCGCCAACGTACCACGAGCAGTCTCTTTCCAGGAATTTGGTCATATTAACTTTGCTAAAGTTTATATGATTGCATACCACCCAAGGCAGTATTAATTAGACAAGAAAAAAATTAATTTCTAAAGTAAAAGCAAATTTTCTGAGTTCAAAGAATACATTATACCAATTAATCCTACCAGTACTGGCAAAATCATAGGTAATTAAACACCTTTCAACTTATACTTTATTCAGACAAGCTGTGTTAGATTTCTCTTTAGTATGATTATTATAAAGCGAACAAGAAAACTAACGATATTTATATTCCCAGAAGTTTAATAGAAGCCGAAAATTGTGTTTTCGAAAGTACCCTGAAGGAAACCTGTTAATTCCGAAACGAAGTCAAAGTAGTAGTAAGCCACTTTTGATCATGACATAGAACTCCTCGTATTTGCATACGCATTAAACGATACAAAACGTTCCGGTCTACTGAAATTGATGCCTTTGATCTCTCACTGGTAGAGAAATGTAATCTTTTTCTCTCCGTTTTTAAGCAATATATTCCATCAGCGATATATAACATACGTTCAGTATTTTTCGTATAATGTGTGAGTTTCAAAGTAACGAATATGTATGATGATTTTAGCCAAGGTACGTGATTCTTTTTAGGAAGTTAAAATATTGATCTTCGTGGCTGTCTGGTTCTCGATGCAAGTGAATAACAAGTTTTTTTTTTTTTTTTTTTTAGAATTGCAGATTTTCTGGCAATAACGTTACTCGCTTTCTCTTTCTGCCGTGGAAAAGGGAAAGGTTTTAACTCTGCTTCACTAACGAGATTTCATAGCAGACGTTCCAAGATTTTGGAAGAGCTTTCCTAATTTCCGTTCGTTCGCTCGCGTCTGTTGAAGAAGGTAGACTCACACGGAACTTTAGTTCAAACACTTCGTTCGAAGAGAATCAATTAGTTTGAATGATATTTTTTCTTTTCTTTAACAAATGTATTTCTGTGCGTGCAGTTAGCTGTATATTCTCACAGCGATTGTTCAATTACATTATTAAACAAAGTTTGACAATCTTTTCCGTAAAATATTCTCTCTTTCAGTTTTAGGGTATGCAAACAAAGCACGTGCTCTAGTTATCTAAATTAGGGATCAATGTGAAAATCATCTTTGGAAAGTACGGAAACGTAAATTTAGTTTCTAACCCGGTTGTTGATTTTCCATCAATGTTTGTATTGTTCTACATCTCTTCTTTTTACGATGTAACGGAAAATTTTCGGAAATACTGGAGAGAGAAAATATCGTTTTGCGGTAAATGCGGTCTTTTTTTTTTTGGTAGGAAATTACCATACTTATACATTTAATTTGAAAGAGCGGAATTCTGCTCGAATTGAGTGGAATATTTCACCTTACTAGAGCGGATTTTCGTCGGAGAAAAGGAGAAATTTCCACCCGAAAAAATATATATGGGATTTATGGTTGTTCCTTTCGATGTTTTTTTTTTTAATTACAATGTGCAAAAAAATATTATTAATAAAGGCCCCCTTAAAGTAGTGAGAAAGAAAAGTAATGTTCTTATGAACGAAAAGGAGCTAAAAGAAACTTGACCTCGGTGGGATTTGAACTGCGTTCAACGGTCCAATATCTTATCTTCTGTGCTAGCCGGGCACTTCGAGAGAACAACATTCGAAGATTTCTTGCATGCATTTTACTGCTGACTTCTGGTATGTCTTTGTCACTGAGAAATGTTATCAGGTCTTCTGTTGCCATTTTCAACTAAATGCGATTAACTCCTCAGTAGGGTTTAGTCTTTCGATAACCTACGCGGTAACAAATGGCGGAAAACAACTTGTGTAATACTCATGCTGCACTATGAACCACTTTATAAAGATCAGAAATCGTCCTTTCAAGTTTGAATAATAAATTACATCCTTAAAGCAAAGCAATACCATCTAAAAATGTCATATTTTGTATCCGGAGAGAGAGAGAGAGAGAGAGAGAGCATTATCTTTTTTCGTTAAAATGAAATTCAATAGTTTTCATTGAAACCACATTTTCATCGAAGGAAGAATGAAATTTCTTCTGATTTAATGTGTACTAGGTAGGTGAAATCGTACGTACTTTTTTCCGCCCGACGTGGCGGGCCACTAAATAAGCACCAAGTAGAAAAACTTGATTGTTGGATATGCAAGAAGACAGTTGATTTAGTATTTCTTAAGTATCTTTGTCAAGATTTGAAATGATTGTTGTAAAATATTTGTTTTTTGAAAAGTAATGATTTATGGTAACCTACCGATCAGGTACTTATTTGGACTAAAATTCATTAATTTCGGTTTCTCTATTCTTATAATCGATGTAATCTTCTAAAATATAAAAGTTAGATACATCAGTTGTGTTAACGGCCGCATTCACAATGCCAATTAAAAGTTGTATAAAAATTCTGAGTAAACCTAGTTTTCTGGAATTCTGCTTTGTCTTCTCACCCTTTACGAAGTAATGTGATTTCATGGGGATTGAGTCTGTGTTCGTGGAATTTTCACTGCTGTTACTTGAGATTGGTTAGTGGAAATGGAATTTGTGGTCTTTGCTTCCCTCGTAAAAAGGGGGCTGAGCACTGCTCAAAAGAAACTCTTTCCCTTGTTGGGATGGTGTGTATGGTTTTGTTTTGCAGGAGGATGCTGGGTGATGGATAAGTAATGTTTTTGTTCCGAGAATACTCCTTTGTGATGTACATCTTTTCCTGCAGAAGCGTAATAAAACTGCGGAGATGGAGGTTGGACAGTAGTGCTATGGGAAAACAGAGTGAAATAGATGGAAAGAAAAGAGTCCCTTTTTCCCCCTGTGGATTAAAAAAAAAAAAAAAAGGATGCATCATCAGAAAGATCGGCAGATATAGAGTTGCGTGATGAAAGTTTTTATATATTTTAACAGTAAGGTTTCCAACCGAGCCGCTGTAGCTCAGTGGTAGAGTGTTGGCGTAGCATTCGGGAGCTCGTGAGTTCGATCCCAGCGGCCGACCATCCAGACTGAGGTTTTTCCTGTCACCAGGCTAATGCCGGGATGGCACCTTCAACATAGGCCGTGGCCGACACCTTCCCGGATCCTTTCCCCTCCCCTTCCCCGGCCTGAGCCTTAGATTCCTAAAGGCTATAAATAAAAAAATCAAATTCACTTACGGTTTCCTACATACTTCAGTAGCTTCCATGATCTTACATCAGCGTAATCGGAATTCTGGTGTAGCCAATTTTCTCGTATGGGTATATAGAGATTGTTCTGACGGCTGAAAAAAAAAAAAATGTTTATAGAAATCTATTAATACACTTTTGGGGAGTGGTAAAGCAAGAAAGGTTGAAAACTGCTGGTCTGAATTGAGCTGTTTAGTCTGTAGCAGTGATTTTCAATCTATTGTACTTTTCTCGGCAAATTAATACATTTAATTATTTAACACTTATTTTGCAGATTTTGACAGTTCAAAATTTATATTGAAGTTTACATTTCTTTTTTAAAACAACTAGAATCTGAAGACGTACTGGCATCTGTTGAACATTGATTCGCGGGTGGACACTAGGGATGGCCACATTTTCCGGAAAAACGGAAAATTGGAAACTTCCAAAAGACGGAAACGGAATTTTTTTTCCAAAAAACGGAAACGGATTTTTTTTCAAAAAAACGGAAACGGATTTTTTTTTTCAAAAAAACGGAAACGGAAATTTTTCCAAAAAACGGAAACGGAAAATTTTCCGGAAAACAGAAAGCTGAAAATTTACGGAAAAACGTGGGCATAAATTTACCTTACGAGAAACATGTAAATCTATAGACCTACAAATAAAAATGAATGCTATGAAGTATGTTCGCGTATCACGCTTAAACACATAAACCAATCATGTTCTTCTTTGGTACATTGTTAGACCTTTATCTCATAGAGGTTTATTGCATTTTACTTTGAACCCACAAGTAGCAATTTCGTCAGTGTTGGAAACCCAGACATATTTTTCAAATGGTTTCTGTACCATTGGAAGTATATACCCCAAACTCGGCATAAACATAATTTAACACTATAGAAAACATACTGTTTGTGTATCCATCTCCCAAACAACCAAGTTTGTCAGTGTTGCCAAGCACTTTAAAATACATTTTTCCTTCATAATTATGTAACCCCTGGTTTAATTTCAACTAAACTTTTTATACATAGGACTTACAATCAGGAAAGAAAAAAAATGGGAGGGTAAGAAATCCCTAGCAGTGGAGATGGGAGGGGTGACATTTTAAAAGAAGCGGAAAGATCGATATTAGTGTTGAATCCATAGTTTTCGGGTCGCTGAGATGGATAGTGACAGTGTCCATGCAGTTGAATTTCATCCGTGGGGTTGGGGGTAGAGGGGGTGACATTTTAAAAGTAATCGAGAATGACTGATATTAATGTCGAATCCATAGTTTTCAGGGGCGCTAAGATGAATAGTGGCACATTGGATACCGTTTAAGAAGAAGAAGAAGTGAGAACGCCCCTTTGAGTAGAAATTATTATAAAAAAGAGGAACAGCTACTGGAACAATCCGTACGTGTATCCTGTCCTGAGATACCTATGCTGAATACCAACCTGAAAATACTTATGGGTAATTCTGCAATTCAATCTGCCCTCTCCAATTCAAAACAAATAAACTAAACGAAAGAGAAAAGTTTAATTAAAATTAAAAAAAAAAAATCGGCTGTTTTAAGGGCAAAAACAATGTATTAAAGAGCAAATAAACCGGAAACTTACAATGAAGCCCGGTGATGGAAGCAATGATTAACAAGAATATCGAAAAAGTCCAAACATCAGAGCAACAACCAAAAAATTAGGAAAATGAAAGAGAGATAACCAACATAATATACTGCAAGTCAAGCAGCCAAGAACCTAGTCAGTACATGGCTAGGTGACCACTAAACCAAATTGTCTCTATATGAAAGAGGAACTTAGAATACTAAAATAATACGCCTGAGCCAAAGCTGCCTAAGGGCCTTAAATAAAATCCAAATTCTCACAAAAATAATAACCACAACCACCAGACGGTACCACACAAACCGGAATATCGAAAAGGAAAAAGAATAGTAACTAATGAAAAATTAAAACCTCAGACTCTGAGAAGAGGGGATACACACATGTGGGTCCGTGACCAAGCACATGTTCACAAATAGTCACACAAAACAAAATGGAAAAGTTAACCGGGAATAGCGGCAAACCGCTGGAACAAAACCAGAATCACAAAACGTTGATACACTTACGATACACTTACACAACTACAAAAATGAAGATGGGGAAAACTCCTTTATTACATATACAAAGTAAAAGAGAATTCAACAGGCTGGTGTAAACAGGAAGGACCAGGCTCCGGGTCTCGCATTACAGTTAAAATAACCTGGACTGAATGTTCTATATCCTGACACATACACCATCGGAAATCGAATGATTGCCACACAGAAACATGTTAATTTAATTATATAAATTGCCAAATGTACACACGTCCAACCCAAAACCACAAAAACTGGGGGAAACTCCTCATCGTGCTAAGAGTAAGAGAATCCAAAGCTAGTGTGAAAGCAAGGGCCGGGCTCTGGCTTCCACCTTATCATGAAATAAATAGGATATGAATAACAAATAAAAAGATTGCCAGAATGTTATCTCATTGTTCACGTCTAGCTAAGTTAATAATTTTATTTAAACTGATTCTTCTTCCTTCTGTCTTTCCTTTTTTTTCTACTTGTATTACTTTTTTTGTAAATTATTAGTAGTGCTTAAGTAGTGTGAAATTGCTTTCTACGAACAGTTCACGTAAAGAAAGAAAAGGTTAAATTACCTTATGCATATTTCTACATTTGAAATTACCATATTATAAAGGTTTGCTTAAATAATGAGCACTAAGATTCTAATTTATTAACTATTTTTATGTGCACTCCAATATTGACATTAAATGTATGATAGCCATATAATTCAACGTACAGTATATATAGAAAGTGGAACCATGTGACGAATTTTTAGCATTCACTGCATTCTGAGATTATTTGTAGTTTGTTTAATAGTGAAAAACTGCTTTGCATTAAACACTTTACGTAAAGGAAGAAAGGACTGTGGATCTTACTTTAGCATTCACCGTATCTGCAGTTGCAATTACTGTTATAAAGGTGTCATAAATAATGAACTCAAAGACCCAATAAAAGACGTTCTATCCAAATCATAAACTTTCCCACGAAGCTACGCCTACAAACTACATTAGAATATGTTGCAGTATATACCATATAGTAGGAGTTTCCAAAGTTTTTTTTCTTTCTTCCACTGTCTTTAGCTTCAGAATTTTTCTGTGGCAACCCAATTGAGAATCACTTGTACATGTGGTGGGGTTAGATTAAAATAACTTATTTCAATAGTGTTTCTTCGATGTCCTTCCTATCACGGCATTAACACATCGTTGCGATATCACTATTCTAAAACAATGTAGACTTATACCAAGTGTCATTTCGCTGAAAATACTGGAACAATTCGCGAAACTCGCGTAAACCAGCCGCTGCGCACACATTGGAAATATATGCTATTTAATGTTTGTAAACATGCGGAATGTAGATTGAAGAATTCTCGAATTCTCATTTTGAAACAATTTTCCAAACATAGTGAGAGTCAAATAGTGATAACCGAAGTCAGGTGTTCTCTATACTATATTTTTTTTTCAAACAGAATTAAAAACATGGAAATCAAAAGAAGGATAAATTCCGCAGATGATGCGGTTAAAATAAAGCATTGAAATAATGTTGATATAGAGTTGAACAAAATATTTTAGAGTTTAATAGATCTGATTATAGACATCACAAGAAAATCAGAGAGTAATTGACAACCTTAACTTCCTTAATTTTGCTGAGAAAAATGTATTATCCATTTTAGTTCCACCTTGACCATTATTTCGTACATTAAAGATTAACATTATAAAATATGTTCAAAATTAACTAGTTACTTAGCTGCCAACAAGTATCATGTCGAACGGACATGGCATTGGGAAACAGTAATATTAGACTTTTGAACCTTTTTAATTTTCAAAATTGTTGTTACAACTATTAGAAATTAAATAATCAAAGAATGACATCTTGTTCAAAATAGGCAATAGCCACAAGAATGTATCAATTTATTATTGTTATCTAGTTGCATAAAGTGTCATATCCTTGTCGGAAGATGGTCGTCAAGACATCAATCCGTTGGAAATACCTAATTGCTTATAATTTGTGTCACTTTGTTGCTGTTCTTAAAATTAGCGTAATAATTTAAGTACTAATATTTTCAAATTCATGGAATTGCTTTATTGATTAAGGAGGATAGAAAAATCAAGGTTGGGTTTGCTATTCTCTTTACTTATCCCATAAGATTGTCGAAAATGTTCCATAGTATGTAAGCTCGAAAGTTGAGTAGACGGGCACAATGCATTAATAAAAGGTTGGCTTATTAGCATACTTTTCACATCGGCACTATAATTGCTTCATATACTTCCGAATTCTAGAAACAATCACTTTTATCCGTCGTACGAAGACTGTAGCAATATATAGAAAACAACTCGGTAATAAAATATGCTAATAAATGTTCTGAAAGATCAAGTCGGTAATTATCCATATACACAGACCGAAATCTTACTCTCCATCCTAAGATAGAAGAGGGAGGGATGTTCTCTTCAGTTACATTTTCCTGAAATTGGAAATTATCTGCAAAAGCGGAAAATTTCCGGAAAAGCAGAAGGAAAATTTTCCGGAAAAGCGGAAACGCAAAACTGAAAATTTCGGAAAAACGAAAAACGTGATTTGGGAACCGTCGTCCTATACGGGTGCCACTGCTAACCCCGCGTCATCGGACATTTCCGGCTTCCATTTGCCACCAATCACCTCGGATGCATTGATGTCAATTTAGCGCATTTGTCGCTAGAATTAGCGATTTTAATAATGTTTTAACGCCTCATTTTTCCTCTTAGCGCCTAGCGCCAAATTTAACGCGTTTCCACAATAGGTTGTGTTGACCGCCACCTTTGCTTCAGAAAATTTCTGAGAGCCTTCCACTTAGATAATTCCTTGCGCAGCCATTGCTCAGTTTTGAAACTTGAATTTTGGGATAAAGCAAGGTCGAAGTCTTTAAGGATACCATGCCACATAAGTTCTACTGTCAATGATATGGAAATGAAAAGCACTACAGTTCATTTTCCCACACTTTCGGCAGCCTATTACGCCGAAACGAAGCATTTTGGGGCCATCGATTTCTTTGCCGCCTTTTAAAGCGACTTTGAAAGTTTCATTTAGCGCGTTCTAGTGTATTTTTGCTGCTACTGTGGCGCGTTTCTCAGCTCTTGTTGGCAACACTGTTCGGATGGACACTGCAACAGTGGCGTAATGTCAGCTGGTCCAACGAACCATGTCACAGTATCAACTGTACCATGCCAATGGGAGGCACCGTGTGTGGCGCATATCTCATGAAGCGATGGATCCCGTATGCCAAGAGGGCGTGGTCCATGGCGGTTTGGTATCAGTCATGGTCTGGAGCGCGTTTTTCTGGTATGGAACAGGCCCTCTGGTTCTGGAAAATATGTTGAATGGTCCGCTGTATTGACAGCTGCTCATAGACCATCTCTACCCGATTTTAGCCTTTCAAAATCCTGACGACCTTGCGGTCTTTCAAGATGACAATGCGCCTCCACGTCGCTCCAGTGTCGTCCGAGAATGGTTCGAAGAGCATTCAGGGAGGTCCAACGACTGAGCTGGCCACCTCGGAGCCCTGATATGAACCCCAACGAGCATATTTGGGAAGCCATTGAACTCAGGCTCCGTGCACTAGATCCTCCACCCACGAACAGGCCGCAACCGTTCTGCAGACTGTGTGGTGTCAGTTGCCTCCGGAAGTGTACCAGGGACTTGCATACCCACTTCCACGCCGTATCACTGCGCTCCGCAGGGCCAGATGGGGCCCGACTCTCCCATGAGTTTTGCTAACTCAATGTAAACCTTTAACTTACCGACATCTTTCCGGTCCGTGAAAGTTTTTTCGTGTAGTTTGCTGGTCCGTGAGTATTAAAAGTCTGAAAAACACTGATCTGTAGTTCTGTCGCAGTTTGAACCAGTCTTCAATACGTACAAGCAACAGTAAGGATAATCTAAAGCCACTATCTCCAACAAAAGATGGCAGCACTACCTCCGTATATGTCTAATGTATTTTCACTGTTACACGAAATTTCATTGCTGCTCTCATTAGTTCAAGCCTAGAGAGTTCAAACTTTCAGGGAAGAAAGTTAATAACCAATTCAAGACCATGATCGAAGCCGATTTTTAATTTTCTTTTTTGTTAAATGTTGGAAGAGTTTCATTGTTATAGGTTTCGATATTCACAACAACAATGAAGGAAAACGAAAATAAAAAGCCCGGCATCGATCATGCTCTTGAATTGGTTATGAACTTTCTTCCCTGAAAGTTTGAACTCTCTAGGCTTGAATTGATAGGAGCAGAAAGGAAATTTCGTGCAACGATAAGAATACATTAGACATATACGGAGATAATGCTGCCATCTTTTGTTGGAGATCGTTGCTTTAGATTATCCTTAAAAGCAGAATGACAGAGCGCTGTCATTGGCTACTGCTGATCTCAAACACTTCAAAGATTCCAGCGTTTCCATATCCATTAAACGAACACAAGCCAAGACCCACTTTTTAAAAATTGTGTGCCATTAACAAATCTTTGTGTGTGTGTGTGTGTGTGTGTGTGTGTGTGTGTGTGTGTGTGTGT